>JAQFVV010013115.1:0-190113 GCA_028023455.1 Epiperipatus broadwayi
GCCCACTGAAATACTTTCAGGATGCTCTATAAATTAAACTGAGTTCTTCAACATCTATTTTAAAAATACATCAATCGTACAACTTTATATAAGTGGGACTCCCGGAAAAATAATTATAGTTTAACACATCGATTCATAAAAAATTGTAATTATGTTTTGTTTATAATGATTTTCGAAGTGATGGTCTCATCTATATTGAAATCAATATAATGAGAAGGAACAATTAAAATAATAAAATATCAAGAGAGTAGGGAAGGGGGAGGGAGTTTGAAAAATCAATTTTTTAAATAAAATGATGATTTATTTTTAAACAAGAGATTTAGATTGAAATATGCACAAAAAATTAGATGCTTGATTAGAATATTTAATGGTAAGAGATTTTTTTTTAAAGCCACTGATATAAACTATGTTGTCACATGACATGACTATTTATATATATATGTTACTACTAATATTTCTTAAGATATAGTGAATAAATGACTAACTCCTAAAATAGTATTCCCTTATCATTTTCTATCATATTCTGTGTTGTTTATCAGTTTATTTTTCAATAATATAAAATTGTATAGAATGAGTTGTGTTAATGGCTAGGTTAGTAATCTCATTTTAATTAACTATTTTTATTATTATTAGAAACTGCAAGTACATAGAGATATCCAGGTAATGAGCATTTTTAAATATTTTTCTTTATTAAATTTTTCTTTTCTAAATTGTTTAAGAATTTATTTTATGTTTAAATATGTCCTATTTTTTTTTTGTAACAATATTAAGGAAGTTTTGTTAATTGTCAAGGTCTGTAGTTTTACATCCAAATATTTACATTCAATTACACTTACATTGCATCTTATAACCAACATTTTACACATGCATGTTAATCTGCTACTATTGTTTAATAAAGGATATGAGAGAGCATTAAATAAAGGTTATTTCTTTTTAATAGATAGGACGTAATTTTTTAGTTGAGTTATAGTTTGCATAGATACATACCTGTTAAGAGTCGAATGCGAATCTTTCCTGAGTTCGAACATCTGAGTGTAATCAAGTTTTGGAAAAGAGGTGTGAGATGGAGTTGAACTGATTTGAATTACATCTAGATTTATGAAGAATGCTTAGCTAGCCTTATTAAAGATAGATGTAATCATAACTGTGTAATACTCATTTTATCTCAGCATCCTACATGAAACCCCAGATCCGACAGTAGTTAGATGAGATTCTGCTCTCTTTCTCTTAGTAAGGGATAAACCAGACTGTTACTGCTCACTATCAACTTTAGGCTTTTGCAGATAGTAAAAAGGCATCTTTAGATTTGAAGGTGGTTGGATGAGATGTTATGGAAGAACCAGCTGATTGTTAAAGTTGATCTGTGTGTTCAAATGCAGTTGCAGACCTGAACATCCAGGTATATCCTATTCACATTACTTAAGATCTGGTGCCCCAATGGTTAGTACAAGATATTAAGATATAGGCATGAGAAATGGAAAAAATTTTTATGAGTAATTTTATTTTACATGCAGTCAAAGTTCAATTATGAATCCTGAAACTACTGAGAGGAGCAGCCTACAAGAAATAAATATTATACCCAAATTATAAATAAAACATAAAATATCTAAAAAGTAAAAATTAGTAAATAAAAAAAGGAAAATACATATCAGGAATGAATGCGGGATCATCACACAGACTTGTAAAACAATTAAATCAATATAAATTGGCATTAAAGTAGAGAAGTCAGGCAATAAAACTAATCTAAATGTAGATAGCCAAAATCAAATAAAAATTTGATATAGAAGAAGACATATGGCACAGTTGGGGAAAATAAACCCTGAGACAATTATTCACTATAATATTGTTATAAGTAAAAGTTGTTTAAAATAATCAATGCTATTAAGAAATAGAAAAAAATTATTGAGAATGGGAGACAATATTACGAGAAATAAGTGAGGCTGAAGAGAGTAGAGTGGTGATGTGATAGATGAAGATGAGATTAGCTGCGAGGAGGTTCTTGCCTTGTCAAACAACTGGGGTCTGTAAATAGAAGGAATCACTTTCCACATACATGTCAAGATGATGAAATGACCATTGAGGTATAAAGAATTAGATTAAAAAAACATTTCAATCACCATGAAGTGAAGTTCTACAGGATAATGGAAGAAACCATAACCATGGGACAACAATTGGCCCAGATGATCACAAGCTTGAAACACTACAATGAAATAATAGAATTGAAATAGAAAAATATAGTTGATAAAGATAGTGATGAAGGCTAAATAAAGAAGTTTGATAGCTGATATGATGATAAGAAGGCAATAAAATGGAATATGAAGTTTGATATGAAAGCTGATAGTGATGATATGCTGAAATGGAAAATATGAAGGCTGATTGTGATGATATGAAGGCTAAAATGGTAAATATGAGGCTTGATATAAACGGTATGAAGGAAAGTGTGAACCAATTGAAGGCTAATATGCATTTTCTCAATATTTTATTAAATATATATTTCATGTAAATACTGGTTTGTTGTTTTTGAATTATTATTTTCTAGTTAATATTTAGAACTATTTTCTTTAGCTAATAGCTTATCATTAATAAATAACTATAATAAATGTAATAACTGGGCTACTCTTATCTCGATCTTTATCATCAGTCTGATCTTATGCTCTACCGCTTTGCTTCTGGGCCCGGAATTAAAATAATTGTATTGTATCATCAGGATTGTTGTTCATTGGGCCAGAGACTCAAAGAATAGGCAAATAGGTTAGAATTCAGGATTGCTTCTGACCTATGTATCTCAAGCATGATCGGATTCGAGGTACTTTTGTTTAGGATTTGAATCTTGTTAAGTGAGCATACTATTTTGACTGGTACAATATGAAGGGTATGAATGAAAGGGTGAACCAATTGAAGGCTAATATGGTTACTAAAGATGAAGTAGAAAAATTAAAAGCTAATATAGATAGCATAGAAGTTAGGATGGGAGATATGGCAACCAAGACTGATGTTGTTAATATGGAATTAAAGATGGACATAGGGATGAAGGAAAGTGTGAATGTTATGCAGACAGTTTTAAGAGAATAAATTAAAGATGTGGAAACAAAATTATCACAAGAAATGAAACAACTGTCTATAAGTTTGACAAGTGTTCAGAAGAGTAGTGTTGAGTTGAAACAAGAAATAGGGGAAATGAGAAAAGAAGTGGAGGAGAAAGATTCGCAATGTAGATGTTTGGAGGAATTTAAACATTGTGTCACCAGTCAGCTAACTGTTAAATACCAAGAGGTGTGTCAAAGTCAAGAGTCCTTCAAAAAAGAGATTCGTGAGAGTCAAAGGAAGCATGCAAATGAAATGCATGAAGAAATGAAAGCTATCCATGAAATTTTAGACCAGTTCACCACCAAGCAAAATACAGAAATGGAAGTATGTCGTAAAATTATAGAAACACATGGTGAAATTATAGAGATGCATAGGAAAACAGCAGAAACTTTAAGTTGTGACCTAAAACATTTAGATGAGGCCCTTAGCTGAAGACTGGAAGGAATTGGAATTATGAGTGTCACAAAATACTCAGATGATAAGGATGCAAACGGATGAGGTAGAACTGAGAGCATAGGACAGTTGAGATGGAAGGGATAAAGCAGAGGTTCACTGGGAAACTTCTAACAGGGATCTCATTCAGACATGTCAGCCATGTTTGGAGCCTACTGCACTATGCCAAATGACACAAGGGATAGAAGATTATCTTTTCCACAGTGACTATGATGAGACTAACCCAGGCATGTGTAACTTGGATGTGCAACAGTTAACACCTCATGTGAAGCCTGCTGAACCCAATAAATCACACAGACACTTGATGCACGTTAGTGAGATCAATCAGTTCATGAAACTTAAGATTTTCAAGGGATTGGCCACTGAAGCCCCCATAGAACACTTGAAGAGCTTAAAATTGTACTTTACAGTTAATCCAAATCTGACAGAGGGGGAGAAAATCATCATTGTATACAGCCATCTACAAGGAGACACCCTAATGTGGTGGGAGTCCTTGTTCCAAACCCCATCTACCTTTGATGAATATCAAGCCTTAATAGTGAAAAGTTTTTGGAACAGAGATAAACAAGAAGCATTATTATATCAGCTGTTCCAGGAAAAGTATAAACAGATACCAGGGGGAACATTAACAAAATTCTTCTGACATCAAGTATCTAAACTGTGGACTATAAACACATACCATTTAACTGAGGGTGAGATCATCCAAATCATTAGGAGGAATTTACCCTTAAAGATAGAATAGTCCCTTCTTTGCATGAATGCCAAAAGCATTGAGCAGATAGGTGAATTGTTAAATAATATTGATGTAAACAACAGCAGTATACCTAACTGAGTTCCTTAAAAGAGAAAGGACCCTACTGTAAATGCTATGTATTATAAAAGAAGGAAAAATAATAATAATGCCAACCACTGGAAGGTTAAATCATCACAACAAATTCTCTCAAACCCTCAGTTACCTAACCAGAATCAGACAAGGGATGATAGAGATAAAATAAACCCTATTGACATCCCAGAAAAATATAATAAACTGGGGTGTAGTAATTACTCACTCAAAATTAAAAAAAACTGAACTGAAGGGGGACTTGAGGTTATGTTCCTCACCTCAAGAAACTGAAAAAACAATGGGTAACACAAGGCAAACAAAGGACTGGGAAATCACTAATCTAATGTGTTCATGGGAGGATAGAATACCCAACTATGTGGAGCGATGCTGCCCCATGATAATATCCTATTTGAGGATTTTCCAGTTAAGGCATTGTTAGACTCTAATAGCCAGATCTGTGGTGTCAGGTGTATTTTACAACAAAGCTCTGACCAGTAATTCCAATATCAAGACCCTGCCACTGAAGTCAGCTAATAATAGAAAAGCCAAACTGATGCAGAAACAAATCTGGGTCCAAATCAAGATCGGCCAAACAACACTCTATCATATTTTCCTTATCCTAAATGGCTTGATACATGAGATCATTCTAGGAGCAGACTTTCTCCACATGAACCATTGTGTCATTGATTTCTTTAAAAAAATAGTTAGGGTAAATATTGAGATTTTAGTAATGACATTGTGCCCAAGATATGACCTACCTGAAGTTGATTGTATAATATCTATGATCCCAGACACATTGATTGAGAGTAAAATAGCAGAGTCCAATTTACTTGGAAGTGATGTGAAAGAAAAATTATGATCTGTTATCATTGAATTTGGCCCCATTTTTTCCAAAATACCCAGGATATTAGAGGTTTCTAGCAGAGAATAAAACTAATTCATGACAAACCCTTTCAATCCAAGTTGTATCCTATTCCATACCAGTATCATGAAGAGATATCTTGGCAGCTTAATAAAATTCTAGGGATTATTTCCAAATGTTCTTCACCATATTGTAATCCAGTAGTAATGGTGAAAAAGAAAGACGGGTCGATGAGATTTTGTTTGGATGCTCATCAAGTAAACAAAATTATGGTTCCTAACCAGAACATTCCATCACTCATCCATGATTTATTCATAAGGTTTGGAAATAAGAAAGTGTTGTCTACTTTCGATCTAACCTCCAGTTATTGGCAGATTGAGCTCCATCCAGATGATCACCAATACACTGCCTTCCAATACGAGGGTTTTACATACATCATTTTAAGTGGATGCTATTTGGATTGATCAATAGTGGGGCTGGTTTAATACAATGCTTGGATCAAACCCTATCACCTGAGTTCAAACAGATCACAATCATTTATGTGGATGATTTTATCATTGCATCAGCCATGATTGAAGAACATCTTCAACACCTATATTTGTTTTTCAAAAAGTGCTATAACAAGGGGATTAAGATCAACTTCAAGAAGAGCACATTAGCATGTAGCAAAGTGGTCTTTCTTGGTCATATCATTGGATGCAATGAGATGAGACCTCATCCTGACAAGATAAGTGCCATACAGAACTTTCCAAAACCCACAAATAAAAAGCAAATCAGGTCATTTGTAGGGCTGTTCAACTTCTATAATCATTTCTTCTCAGACTGTATGGAACCGTTGCTGAAATTAATCTGAAAAGATGAAAGATGGAAATGGACTGAGAAGCAAGATAAGGCTTTTGAAGAGATTAAACAGGATTTTTACAGCAAACCAGGTTAGCTCTTCCTGATTTTTAACAAACTATTCATTGTCCAAATAGACAGTAGTGGTTTCAGATTGGGAGTAATGTTATCTCGAATCCAGGAGTATGGCCAACCTGGTGTTCTCTTTTATTAGCCGACTCCTGAAAGGTTCAGAAATCAATTATATGGTACCAGAGAAGGAGGCACTAGCAATAGTGTGGGCCTTCCAATAGTTTCGACAGATACTTTTTGGATCAGAGGTAATAGTGGTCACAGACCATAAGAGCCTTGAATTCCTGAATCACAGCTATCTGACTAACTGTCACCTAGTCAGATGGAGTTTACTGTTACAGGAATTCAACTACAGTGTACAATATTGTAAAGGACCCAAGAATGTAGTACTAGATGTGCTGAGTCAAAGCACATGCAGGTCTGAACAAAATCATCTTTCAGTAGACAACACCTACATTACTAACATCAATCTAATGATTGATAACAATGTAGAGGACAATTTAAAAGCCTTATTTGAAATTCAATTCTATGATCCAAATCTAAAACTAATCATGGGGGGCATTAAAAGAAAAGAAAGTTCTGCATGGGCCAAAAGATCTTACACATTATAAGCTAGAAAATGAAGTCTTGCTTTACAAACCAGACTTAAACATTGAAGAGTGGAGGGTAGTAATATCTAAGTCACTAATAACCTGACTCATCATGTATGTTCATTGTTTATATGGTCACTATGGTGCCCATAAGACTGAACATACTCATAAAAGCTGTTTTTACTGACCCACAATGTATAAAGACATTTTGAGATCACTCCAAGATTGTCTAGTGCATGCCAAGCCAGGAAACCAGAATTACTCTAATTTGACTAAATCAATAAGACCAGAAAGACCTAATGAGATCTTGGCAATAGATTATGGACCCCTGCCATCGTTCAATAAAAAAATGTATTGGTAGCCTATGATCTATTCTCAAAATATGTCTCAGCTTTCCCAATATCCCAGGCTAATACCAGAAACACCATCAAGGTATTAGACACCTTCCAATTTATTAGGATAGGGACAAAATATGTCTCAGCTTTCCCAATATCCCAGGCTAATACCAGAAACACCATCAAGGTATTAGACACCTTCCAATTTATTAGGATAGGGAGGCCAAAAACCATATTAACAGATCATGGTACTCCTTTCTTATCTAAAGAATGGAAAAATTGGGTGGAGAAATCACAAATCCAACATGTGCTCACATCCATTAGGAATCCACAGTCCAATCCCTGTGAACACATAATGTGGGAACTAGGATGGTTGTTCAGGACATACCTAGAAGATGAGCATAAGGGATAGGTAAAGCAGATGGAGGGTGTGGTGAATTTCATCAATTGGAGTGTGAATGAATCAACTGGATTCACACCCATTGAATTACATTTTGGTAAATCCACACAAATACTATTTAATATAGGGTATATGAGCACAGACTTTCAGATGACCCATCACTCTCCACTCTATCTAATATCAGTGATACACTCAAGCACATATATGCTGAAAAGATAAATAATCACCAATATACGTATTTCATGCTAAACCAGCAATCATCAGTTGGTCCAGATTATCATCTCCCACACATATATACTATAAGTGCTCAGATATATATTAAGATAGACAATCTTCCTACTTTAATGGACAGGCTCCAATCTACTACACCCTCCAACTCTTCAACCATCCATCCAATTGAAAATCTGATGATGGAATGCTCAAAGGCCACCCTGAGGCCGAGATTCGTGTCACACCCATGTTGACCTAAAGTCAATCTGAACCCCACATGTACAGGACATAATCCATTTAATACATGCGCAAGGATGGGCAGACATCTCTATAATGTAATAACTGAAACACAGGCTTATTATATACCTGTGTGTCTATATATAATATAGGGTATATGAGCACAGACTTTCAGATGACCCATCACTCTCCACTCTATCTAATATCACTGATACACTCAAGCACATATATGCTGAAAAGATAAATAATCACCAATATACGTATTTCATGCTAAACCAGCAATCATCAGTTGGTCCAGATTATCATCTCCCACACATATATACTATAAGTGCTCAGATATATATTAAGATAGACAATCTTCCTACTTTAATGGACAGGCTCCAATCTACTACACCCTCCAACTCTTCAACCATCCATCCAATTGAAAATTCCATCATTGAGCATTCCATCATCAGATTTTCAATTGGATAGATGGTTGAAGAGTTGGAGGGTGTAGTAGATTGGTGCCCGTCCATTAAAGTAGGAAGATTGTCTATATTAATATATATCTGAGCACTTATAGTATATATGTGTGGGAGATGATAATCTGGACCAACTGATGATTGCTGGTTTAGCATGAAATACATATATTGGTGATTATTTATCTTTTCAGCATATATGTGCTTGAGTGTATCAGTGATATTAGATACAGTGGAGAGTGATGGGTCATCTGAAAGTCTGTGCTCATATACTCTATATTACATATATAGACACACAGGTATATAATAAGCCTGTCTTTCAGTTACCAATACTATTTGAAAAAATATACACCCACTGCACAACACATAAAAACAAATCCAGAAGTGGTAAGGCAAAAATCCCACCAATGAATAACTAGCAGAGCAAAGCAAAGAAATAAAAATGAAAAAATATGTATATGGTTAAAGTAGGTGATAAGGTATTAATAAAGACCGCTCATGTAAGTAAACCTTGAGAAAATAAGTATCAAAAATTCTACTTACAATATGAAAGACCTTATACTATTGTAAAACAAGCAGGTCCTAATGCTTTTTGGGTAGAGGTAAAGGGAGGAATGAGAGGTACACACAATGCAAGAATATTGAAAACATATCTTGGTCAGTGAATACATTAATGTGAGTTAGATAATTCCATCACCAACTAATAGTTAGCAGTAGAAATGATAATAAAGTTAAAAAAGTGAGAGAATATCAAAAAAATGTTACGGTTATAATTAAAATATTGTATTTATAAGGGTATGCTTCAGTAAACATACTGGTATACTTTAGAACTGACCTCATTTTTTGAGTCAATCCACATGTGGCGATGGTTACTCTAGTTTATGTAGTCCTCAAAATCTGGTGTCTCTAAAAAGAGCAGTAGAGAGATTAGTGAACAAAGATACATAAATGGTCAGGTTCATACCATAAAGTTGAACAGCAATATATATATATATATATATTTATCATCCTAAGATAGGTTCTCACTTGGAATGATGTGTAATTATTGAGAGAGGGAATGCCAGGACAGGTATTTGAAATTGAGAGATTAAAGGAAATGGAAAAAAGTCAGTGTTGTGATTTTTCACAGATAACAAGGGAGTTTAATATACCCAAAAATTGAACATGCTGTACACTCATTAGAAGATAAAATTTTGATTTATAAGCAAACTTTTGATCTTGTGTAGGGGAGGGGAATTGTGAAGGTAGCTAAAAATCACTAACCCAACAACATACCTAAACCCTCTGAAATAATGGAATGTTTTTTTATTATTAACAAGTAGAAAGATAAATAAAAGGTTTTTGCTGGAACACTTTTGAAAAAAATTAATGTTTTTATATTTTTAATATTTTTTTTCTAAACAGTGGAATAACTACCTATTAAGAACTTAAGAATGATGTATAATTGACTGTAAAAAAACATACATATATATTAGTAATAAAATTTTATTACTAAGAAAATGTCAATCTTGATAATAAAAAAATGTACATAGTTATATATATGTGTGATCAGTGTATTGTGTTAATTAAATTGACAATGACTTAAATAAAGACAATAATTATAACAATAGAAAATAAATCAATATTTAAATATAAGAGAAATAAGAGTGTAATATTGTAGATTTATTTTATAACTTGTTTTATTTTTTAATGAATCTATGTAAAAAAAAATATTTTAAAAGCTGGAGAAATAGTGCCAAGATAAAAAGGAAACAAAAAATCATCTGCTTGTTCTTGCTGGGTATTAGATCGGACAAGTCTAGTTTTATCAGGATTATTTTTATATTTTTCTACAAAATAGTCATTTTTTTTCTTAATTAATTCAGCATTTGGATAAAGAGTAAAAGAAATGAATGGAACATTATTCTGATTTATTAAGTAGATAAGTGGAAATAATTCATCAATTTAAATTTTAAAAAAGAAAAGTAATATGATTTTTGTTTAAAAGTAACTGAAAAAAAATCAGCACAGTTGATTTAATTTAATGTTTATATATAGCCAGAATTATAAATAGTAAAGAGCTTTATTCTGTTTATAAATATATTTTATTAGATACTGTAAGGATTGCTATAACTCTCATTCCTATCCTTACCATTAAATGCATTTGAGCATAAATATATACAAGGATGTGTTGATTTATAAAAGCTAATACATCTATTGAACAGTGTAAGTTGATGATATATAACAGTATGAATAAAATTATATTGTACTTTAATGAACTGGAAATGCTTGAAACAAAATCATAGATTTATTACTAAATTTCATTTTATTAATATTTTAAAATAATCTGACAAAATTTGTACTATCACATTTGGCTCACTTTACTGTTCCAATTATAAAAGGTGTCATTGTCATCATAGCCTCAAGTTGTCAAGACATACCTGGCCTCTACCCTATTTCATTGGTGCCTTTTTTAAAAAAGAAAGGTCTTCCCTCTATTACATCAAATATAAGACCTATCTCTATGACTCCTCTTCTTATTAAAATCATAGAAGGGCTGATTAAAGACAAGATTCAACAAAACATTTTAGATAATATTTCTTCTACTCAATATGCAAAGAAAGGTTCATTCACAATGCATGCAATTTGCCTTTTCAAAATTTTAACAGAATACATTAGAATTAAGAGAAAATCAAAGCCAATAGCTGTACAACTAGATATTATAGCAGCATTTGATTCAGTAAGAATTGAAATATTAATGAAAACACTACAACAATATGGAATTCCCTCCATCTATCTTACTATGATAGAGAATCTTCTATTTAATAGAGAAATTTTCATTACACTCAATGGTAGAATTGCACCTGGCTTTAAACCATCAATTTCTATTCCTCAGGGCTCACCCTTAAGTGCACTTTTATTCATTGCTTATATTAACCCCCTTCTCATAGAAATGGAAACAAAACTTCCTGGAGTTTTTGTTCCTTTTCTAAACAAAGAAATTAAACATCTTGCATATATGGATGATATTGTTGTAATGCTGCCATCAGCTAAACACCTACCAGAACTTGAAAAAATCCTTAAAAAGTTTTCATCGGAATACAAATTAAATTTTAATCTAGAGAAATCTGCAGTTTGGAAACTTCATTCAGGAGAAAATGTCCCTGCATGTTTCTCATCAAAACCTCAACCTTTTTTAGGTATACCACTATACCTTTCACCAAACAAAATGAGAAAAATGTTACAAGACAAACTGATTATATCAACAAAAAAAATAATAGATTCTCTAAAAAGCATTTACTTATCTTTATATGATAAAGTTCTCGTACTAAATTCTCTTGTTTTCAGTAGAATTAATTATTATTTACCGATTTTAAACCCTACTAAAAAATTTACTTCACAAATTAACTCATTGTGCTCTGGCCTCCTTTGAAAAAAAAAGTGGTCTGTATCAGTATACGTAAAATGCAAAATCCAAAAATACTTAATGGCCTAGGTTTACATTCAATTAATACATTATTAATTAAAAATATAGTTAATTTATTCTACTACACCAAGATTGAATTTAATTACCAAAACATTATTGACACAATCATTCCCACAGATACGCCTCTCCTGAATATTAAAAAAAATTGGCTACAACTTCTCATCTCACTTATTGATAAACAAATGGATTTAAATGAAATTCTTTTTAATAATAAGCACACATGTTGGGACACGTTTAAAATGATAAATCCTCAGCTGATATGCCCTTCTAGTTATCTTGAAATGACTAATATCAATCTTTTTAATAAAATGAGAAAATGGTATTTAATGCCTAAATATATTGATTTTTATCATTAAAATAAATCTATCTTCACTTCCTACCAACGATTTCCTTGTTTCAAATAGAGGATTTAAAAGGATTGATTCCTTATGTATTTTGTGTAAAAAAGATAGTGAAACATTTGATCATATTCTTTTTTCTTGTTCGGGACTAAGAGAAACAAAATATATAATTCAAAATTATTTCAATAATCACAATCCAGAACTCTTTGATATCATTCATAATATTAAAATGGGTAATTTCTGCAATATCAGAAGATGCATATTTATTAACCACATAATATGGTTACGTAGATGTCATATAGTTATAACCAATTCTCCATTGGACTCACAACTTTTTATTAGAGATACATTTAATTCTATTCGAAAAAAAGATAAGCTTCTTGCACCCAAAGAAATCTACCTATCCACATGGACTGGTTCTTAGTACAAGAAATTCAGGAAGTTATTAGTAAAAATGTAAATTTATACTAGATTTTTTTTGTTGTCTAGAGAAATTCATTTGTAACCCTTTATATAAAATAAAGTCTATATTCTTTAAAAAAAAAATAGACTACCATAAAAAAAAATGATCTTGTTCAAACAATTGAGAGAGTTTTGTAAAAAAAGAAAAAAACCCGATTTTATAATGTAGTGTTGTAATGCAAAGGGGAGATGAAAACTTGATAAAACATATGCAGTAACCACAGCAACAACAACAACTATTTTTTTTCTAATGACTGAAAAAATTAAGAACATGTATAGAAAAAGTTATACGCAAGATCTTCTTTTTTTTATTCATTAATGACCGCAAGTCAGATAATTTGAAAAGTATATTTTGGGTAAAAACGTTTCTTAACATTTTAAAGAAAGAATGATTGGACACACAAGGATGCATAAAACTGTAAGAGATTTAATTTGATATATACATGTAGAAAGAGAAAAGATAAAACTGAAACAGGGAATTTTACTATGCTTCTATTGGAATTGAACTTTTATATAAACGATGGAAATTAAAGAAATAAATAAATTATAATCTGTTGATTGTGCACCAAAATTTTTTAATTTTATTTATAAGTCTATTGAACTATTCGTTATAAGACATATGAAAAGACATTTATTCACGTAATCAAGCATTTGATAATTCTAAGACTGTTGAAAGTTTAGACTTAATAATGTTTATAATCAAAAAAAATTGACTTTAATCATGTTTTGTTTACTATATAGTATAATGTGCTCACTGCTGATATAGAAAAAATTTATATATATATATATTAGTGTAAGAATGATGCAGGTATGCTAAAAGTTGTTGTGCAAGGTCAAGGCAACTCAGATGGTTTTTGAAGAAGGTGATGAACATAATCTATAGGTGTGAATACCCACCATCATATATATATATATATGTATACAATGGCTACCAAATATTATGTGAAGTTTTATATATCAATTGTGAAAGTTGCCATATCAAGGATTATCCAACCTACTTGGTCAGCTTGTGGGAGATGGAGGCACTACTTTAAAAATGAAGCAAGTATAAGAGATGCTGAAAATTTCCAATTTACAATCAATTTTTCCATTTAAAAGAAGATGCTCATGCTGACCAAGATGTTTACAAAATCATTTATAAATTATGTTGATATGTAACTGTTTGCTTGTTGCGGTTGACATGCTGATGTTATAAATTTTGTAAGGTTTTCTCTTCTTTGTTTTTTTTTATACTTCCATATTGGATTTTTGAGCTGGAAGTACCGAAAGAATTTAAATGTATGCATTTCATGATGTAAAATGTATTTTTGAAATAAAATAAAGTATAAATGGTTCTGTTAGAAGAAAAAGAACTGGACTATGATGAAATGAGTATAAAGGGAGGTAAGACTTACTCTTTGACACATTAACATTTAGTAACAAGTTTAATTATTAATCAAACCCATATTAACCACTTATTAACAAGTTACATACTAACCATTACTTATAAGTACATATAATTAATTTAATCAATTGATGGCAATTCCAGTTCTCATAACTCATAATAGTCATAAACGAACCCATTAATTCAACTATAATATACAAAATAATAATTTGTATATTAATATGATATCATATTGTTTTGAAAGAAAAGATAAAAACAGTATCATTTATTTAGATAGTATTAATGATCGTAAATTATTTCTTTTTACATGATGGCATGAATGGTAGATGCCGATGTATACCAAGAATGCCACATAGTTGATATTATTATTTTATGTATTTTTTTTGTTATTATTTGGATGAGATTATGTGGAAGTGGTAGAAATCATATTTATGGTGTTTTAAAGTGTGTATTTATATATTTAAATGTTTTATATTAAGTTAAATAAATTTGTTAATTTAAATTGATATTACATCAAGGGTTGTATGTAATTTGTTGACAATACATCACTGAATTTACATATCTCTTGATATGGAAATATACATGTAATCGGTACTTAATAAGTGTACTATATATACCATAACATCAAATCATTGTCCACATTGGCTAGATATATACTTATAAATTATACCTGAACAGAGTAACTACTCAGATTATGACTGGGTTTGAATCCTGAGAATCTAAGGGATTAAAATGAAAATTGGGTGGATCCTGTATGTATTACCAAATGAATGCAGTATGAATGGTAGTAAAAATCTATTTTGGCTGTAGTTGTAGGATATTTCCAATTTTCCATGGATGGCCAGATTTTTGTTTTAGTATATACCATGGAATGAATTTATGTAGATGGTTGAAGGTGGGTTGTCGGTCCGTTACATTTTTGGCACCCAACATGGGGCCAAAATAAGCTAATTAGGGTTTGAAATACACCACATACTTGAGAGATGTGTAGTATATATCTTGATGTCAGATGAATAGTTTTAAAAAAAGAGAAGCATTTTTTGTGTGTATAATTTTTTTTATATATAGAAATATATTGGCCTTATGTTTAGATGATGATAGTTACTGTTATTGCATTTTTTATGATGAGAAATAAATAGTTATCAAACAGCTTAGTTTCAATTTAGAATCATATTGATTGTGTTAAATTGTAGAGTAGTAATTTTACCCATATTTAGAAAGTTTGTGTTGTAAATAATCTATAATTTTTAAAGTTAGATTGGATATTTGATTGTTGGAGTTTGGTTAGTTCTGTTGCAAGTATTGATGTTGGATGGGGAATTTTTGTCATTGTCTTGAGGATGTGATGTATTCATGTCACTTGTGACTGATTGATCTCATGCACTGCTCCAACCCAAATTGTGATGTTAGTTACTATTTATCATGAAGCAGTTAACAGTAGTCCTGCCATGATTTTACCTTTAAGACTCCATAGAGAGTAAAGTATAGTTCTTTTTGATATATGTGTAACATTTGTCTCTAAGACTCCCAAAGATGAGCAAAGCAATAATTTATAATAATAGCCCCTAAGACTTGGATGTAAGCAGGGCAGTGCAATAGGGTTTGCAGAAAACTATTATGGATTGTAGTAGCTTAGAGAGACTGAAATGTGATGATCATCTGAGTGTTCATGGAACATTGTATACTTTAAGAGCAGTGATTGAAATTCTTTTATCTAACTCAAAATTGTGAAATGCTAATCATTCTTTTGGCTGTCAGTATCTGTCAGATCTTTAGAGGAATGGATGAGTATATAACCTAAATATATAGCTTATTCTTAAAGGACTGTTGATAGTATATTTTTGGTCTGTTACATTTTTGGCACGCAACTTTTTGGGGCCTGAACAAGTATTTAGCCCATATATATAAAAAGGAAATCTAGTCATTAGACAAATATGAGCAATCAGAGAATTAACATCAATGTTATAGGTTGAGAATTAGTGATATAAAAAAACTGTATATATAGTGATTAGACATGAGTATCTTAATCATGATAGTTGAACCGATTTGTAGTTAGAAGCAGATTGGGACTGAGTAAGTGTACAAGTGATGGTAGTTTAAAATATTTTTTTGTTTCATTTCATCATCTTCAGAAAACCAGAAGGAGAAGCTGAGACTGAACAATGAATATCCATATTGTAAAAAAATATAATTATTTTGTAGAAGCAATAAATAAGGGAATATTCTCTTTCATAAAGATTATATTGACATATCTGCCTTTATGCTATTAAGAAGTGGCCAGATCATTTTAAAGATGGATGATAGAGTTGATGAGACTCAAATAAATCAAAAAAGTGAAAATTTAGATGCAGACATAAGTATAGAAGAAAGGTTTGTGTGCCAACAAGCATTTAAGAAACCAACAGAAGAAACACAGCAACATATTCAATCATTAGAAGAGGACCAAACAATGATTCATATTCCAGAGACCCCTTACCAAAAAGTGATTCCTATGTTAGGGGATCAATTGATGCCATCTAGTGAAAGTGAATCTATCACATTACAAATCCTGTGGGAGATGATGCTGAAGATGACTGCTCTGGAAACAAATATGGCTAACATGGAATCAAGATTCGAATCTAAGTTAGAATCAAATATGGACAACATGGAATGAGATGTATAGATGAATTAATGATTTAAATAGTAGGTTGGATAACATGGCAACAAGAACTGATGTCAACCAAGTTGAGGTAGGTTTAAAAGGAAATATATCTTAATTCCAAGAAGATATGAGGAAAGGATTAGTCAGAATTGAAGAGAAATTGTAGGTGAGGATTCAGGAAGTCGACATCTGACTATCCAAAAGAATAGGACAGTTGCCCCAGAATGTGGGGAAAATGCGAACTGATAATGATGAAGTAAGGCACAGAGTTGAAGAAGAATGTACTAAGTGTCAAGAGCATGTCAACAAATTTGCTGAACATATTACTGTTCATATCAACTGAGAGATCAAACAAGTTTATCAGACACAAGAGGTCATGAATAAAGATGTGAAATAAGCAGAACATGTTTAGGGAAGAATTACAAGCTGAGCTTGAGATGGTCAAAGCAAAGTTGAAAAATATTTCCGTGACTCACAATGTTGAATACGAAGGCCATGAAGAGACTCTTGAATCTCTTACCCATTGTTTAGCTCAGTTGAGGGATAAGGTAACTTCCATGGAAACTGATACAATGATTGGGAAGACCACCCTTCAGAAGTAAATTGAGTCTACTAATGAAACACATGAGAGATTGAATTCCTTAAATAAGGTCTTACAATGTAAATCACAATCCGGGACATCCAGATATGTCAGTTGAATGTAAAGTCAGCTAGGCAAGCTTTGAAAGGAAATGAAGGAATTGATGGGTGTTGGAAGAAACCAAATAATAGAGTTCTCATGAGACAAACCTCAAGGGATGATCTAGGAACTCAAGATCAGTATGGGGAGAGCATAGTTGCTTCTGAAACATTTACTGAGGTAGAGAAGATGAATTTGCTTTACCCGTGACTGACTGAGAAACAAACCTATGATCAGTGGATGGTTGATGAACCCTATCAAATGAAGAACCATAAGGATTCTCAAGAAATGAATAAAACTCAAGGTATCATTTCACAGATAAATGTGATAAACCAGTTCATGAAACTTAAAATGTTTAAGGGCTTTCTGAACGAAGCACCCACAGAACATCTTCAAAGTTTAGAATTATATTTTTCAGTTAGCAGAGGTTTGTTGGAAGCTGAAAGAGTTATTATTGCCTATAGTCACTTCCAGGGTAAGGCATTAATGTGGTGGAAATCACTGTATCAAACCTCATCCATATTTGAGGAATATCGAACTTTATTGGTGTGTAATTTCTGGAATCAGGATAGGCAAGAAGCCATTCTATACCATATACTTCAGGAAAGGTACAAGTTGATGCCTGGGGAAACATTTGTGAAATTTTTTTGATGACAGGTTACCAGATTACACACACTGGATACTTATCACCTCACAGAATCGGAGATCATTTGGATAGTTAAGAGAAACTTGCCTTTGCATATAGAGCAATCCCTTCTATGTACTAGTGCAAGAAACATAGAGCAGGTTGCTGAACTTTTGGCCAGTATAGATCTAAATAATACCAATTTATCTATGTGAGGTCCGGAAAAAAGAAAGGATAGGCCTTCAGTTAATGCTATCTTCTATCGGAAAAGGAAGGACAACACTTATACAAATCCTCAAAAGGAGAGGATACCACCAACCAATGCATCACAGTTATGGTCTCCGAAGCACATGCAACCAAACAAGAGCAAAGCCACAAGAGATTTATCACCAAGTTCAGGAGGCTCTCCAAAACCAGGATGCAGTAAGTCTGCACCCCAGATTTTAAAAAAATCAAACTAAAGAGGTACTTGAGGCCTAGTTTTTCACCTCAAGAAACCATAAATACTCTGAGAAACAAAAGACTTTTGACAAAGTGGGAGATCACCAATATGACATATTCATGTGATGATGGAGTGCCAAATTATGCTCAACAAAGTTGCCCTATGATAGAGGTGCTGTGTGAGAATTTGCCAGTTAAAGCGCTATTGAACTCAGGTAGTCAAATTTTGGTCATTTCTGATCAATATTATAAAAGGATATAGAGTAAAAATCTGTCGATTAAGATGTTATTTTTAAAGTCTATGCAAGTGACAATGGCCAATAGTAGAAAGGCAAAGTTGGAACAAAAATGGATCTGGGTAGAGATCAAGTTTAACCAAAATACACTCTATCATGTTTTCTTGATACTAAACAGATTAATTCATGATGTAATCTTAGGGGAAGACTTTTTGCACATGAACTCTTATATTGTTGATTTTTCAAATTGGATTATAAAAATAAACAAGGATACCTTAGAAATGACATTACCTACAAGGTATGGTCTTTCTGAGGTAAATTGTGTATTACCTAGTATACCAGAATCATTGGTTGACACTAAACTTGCAGAATCAAATCTACTTGAAGGTGAGGATGTGAAAGAGTTACGTTCTCTAATTTATCAATTCAATCCAATTTTTTTCAGAAGTTCCAGGAGTTATTGAGGGTTTCCAGCAAAGGATAAAATTGATGACTGATCAACTATTTCAATCCAGATCATATCCTATATGATATCAGTATAGGCAGGAAATTTCAAAACAACTTAGCAAAATGTTAGAGCGGGGAATTATTTCCAAATATTCTTCACCATATTGTAATCCAATCATAACGGTGAAAAAGAAAGATGGGTCAATGAGATTTTGTTTGGATGCCCGGCAACTAAACAAGATTACTGTTCCTGTCAGAACATTCCACCACTCATACACGACTTGTTCGTAAGATTTGGAAATAAGGTGTTTTCCACCTTTGATCTAACCTCCAGTTATTGGCAGATCGAGCTTCACCCGGATGATCGTCAATACACTGCCTTTAGGTATGAGGGTTACACATACCAGTTTAATAGGATGCCGTTTGGATTGATAAATAGTGGAGCCGGTCTGATCCAGTGCTTGGATAGAACCCTATCTTCTGAGGTTAAGCGAATTATGACTATATATGTGGATGATGTAATAATCACATCCACATCTATTGAATAACATCTTCCAACATCTGATTGTGTTTTTTCAGGAATGCTTCCAAAAAGGGATTAAGATTAACTTTAAAAAAAGTACATTAGTTTCTAATCAGGTGGTATTTTTAGGTCATATTGCAAGTTGTGATGGAATAAAGCCTCACCCAGACAAAATTAGTGTGATTCAAAACTTATCTAGGCCTGTTAATAAAAACAAATTCGATCATTCCTAGGGTTGTGTAATTTTTACCATCGTTTTTATCGCAATTTTTCTAGCCATATGGAGCCATTATTGAAACTAATATGAAAGGTAGAAAAATGGAAGTGGACTGAAGAGCAGGATAGTACTTTTGAGAAAATCAAAGGGTTTTTGGAACAGGTTATGCTGGCCTTCCCTGATTTTGACAAACCCTTTGTGGTCCAAATGGATAGCAGCGGTTATGGATTGGGGGTATCATTATCTCAAATACAGGCAGACGGATGTCCAGGTGTCCTCTATTTTATAAGCCAACTCCTGAAAGGCCCTGGAATTAATTATACCGTGACAGAGAAAGAGGCATTAGCAATAATATGGGCTTTTCAAAAGTTCCGACAACTACTTCTCGGTTCAGAGGTAATTGTGATCACAGATCATAAAAGCCTCCAATTCCTAAATCACCGCTATTTAACAAATGCTCACCTTATTAGGTGGAGTTTGCTGTTACAGGAATTTAACTACACCATACAGTACTGTAAAGGATCCAAGAATGTTGTAGCTGATGCACTCAGTCAGAATCCATGTGAGTCAGAACAGAACCCTCTATCTATTGAGAAATCATACATTGCAAATATCGAGGCAAGCATTGATAGCAGTGTAGAGGATGGATTGGAAATGTTACCTGAGTTACAACTTATGGATCAAAGACTAGGCCCTATTATAAGAAGTTTGAAAGATGAAGAGGTTTTGAATGCACATGAAAATCTTACTTTATACCAATTAAGGGATCAAGTATTATTATATAGGATTGATGAAAATACAGAAAAGTGGAGGGTAATAGTACCGGAAGTATTGCACATTCCATTGATCACATATATTCACTGTTTGTATGGACACTATGGTGCTCGGAAAACAGAGCATACCATCAAAAATTGGCTTTGTTGGCCAGGTATGTACAATGATATCCTGAAGGTAATTCGAGGTTGTATAGTGTGCCTTAGAGCCAAGTTGGTCAACGAAAACTATAGTGAAATGTCAAAGTCCATCATTCCTAATAAACATAATGAGATCTTGGCAATCGACTACTATGGACCTTTGCCTCTGTTCAACAAGTGAAAGTACTTGTTGGTTGCTTATGATTTCTTTTCAAAATATGTCTCTGCATACCCTATACCTCAAGCTAATGCGAGATACACCATCAAGGCATTAGACACCTTGCAATTTCTTAAGATAGGGAAGCCAAAGGTCATACTAACTGACCATGGTACTCCTCTCTTATCTAAACAATGGAAAGGTTGGGTGGAAAAGCTGAAGATCAAACATGTGCTCACATCTATTAGAAATCCACAGTCCAATCCCTGCAAATGCATAATGCGGGAGCTTGGACGTCTATTTAGGACTTATCTAGTGGATGAGCACAGAGGTTGGGTAAAACAGACTGAGAAAGTAACAAATTACATTAACTGGAGTGTGAATGAATCTACTGGATTCACACCCAGTGATCTTCATTTTAATAAACTTGTACCACTTTTATTTAAAAAATACAAACCCACTGTTGGACCAAACCAACATGAAGAGGAAGTCAATCTTTGCTTGGCACAACAGTGACTAGCACAGCAAACACATTTAAGGAATAATAAAAATAGGAGGAAAGTATATAAATTTGAAGTAAGGGATAGAGTTTTTGTGAAGTTGCAGCCTGTTAGTAAACCAACTAAACATAAGTATCATAATTTTTTTCCTAAATATGATGGTCCATTTGTTATTGTTAAACAAGCTAACTCTAATACATTTTGATTAAATATCAATGGTGAAATAAAAGGGACTTACAATCCTATAAGTCTGAAACCATGTTTTTAGTTAGGAAGGAAACATAGAGGAAATTAGTGCAGGTTGGATATGAAAAAGGGTGAAAAGTGGATTTTAGAGTGCACTCATAATTGCCATTTATGTGTTGTTCGAAAGAAGACAACATGGAAACTAGTGAAAGTGGAAAAGGTGTTTTGTGGTGAGAGTACGTCCGACTGCATATTTGAGCATGTATTGGCTACTTTCAGAACTGACTGAGATATGAGGGTTATGTTACTATGTATGCATATGAACACTCCATATTCCGTGCAGTTATTCTAGGGTCTTGTACTTCTGGGGAGCAGGACAAGAAGCCGACGAGATAAGTTTTCATGCTGCCTAAATAGGAGTATGGAACTGGTCAGATTCTATTACACTCCATCATGATACGATTATATGATAGACAGTACTATTTAAGTAGAAATTAAATAGAGGAAGTAAAATGAATTATTGAGTATGAGTGTGAAAAGGGGTCAAATTTCATACAGACATAAAATTGTAATTTAGCAAACCGACTGACAGGGAGAAAGAGATAGATAATTACAGATATTTTATTATATGAAAAGGAAAATAACCCTCTATGGTGATGGGACATTGAATATAAATATTTTTTTTATTCTAGTAAATGTCAAAAGTTTAAAAGGATTAAACTATTAACCTTTTTGGATTGGGGGAATTGTAAGGATCGCTATAACTCTCATTCCTATCCTTACCATTAAATACATTTGAACATAAATATATACATGGATGTGTTGATTTATAAAAGCTAATACATCTATTGAACAGTGTAAGTTGATGATATATAATGGTATGAATAAAATTATATTGTAGTTTAATGAACTGGAAATGCTTGAAACAAAATCATAGATTTATTACTAAATTTCATTTTATTAATATTTTAAAATAACCTTTGACAAAACGATCTTGTTCAAACAGTTGAGAAAGTTTTGTAAAGAAAGAAAAAAAAACCGATTTTATAATGTAGTGTTATAATGCAAAGGGGAGATGAAAACTTGATAAAACATATTCAGTAACCACAACAACAACAACAACTATTTTTTTTTCTTCTAATGGCTGGAAAAATTAAGAACATGTATAGAAAAAGTTATACGCAAGATCTTCTTTTCTTTATTCATTAATGATTGCAAGTCAGATAATTTGAAAAGTATATTTTGGTAAAAACATTTCTTAACATTTTAAAGAAAGAATCATTGGACACACAAGGATGCATGAAACTGTAAGTTGTTTAATTTGATATATACATGTAGAAAGATAAAAGATAAAACTGAAACAGGGGAATTTTACTATGCTTCTATTGAAATTGAACTTTTATATAAACTATGGAAATTAAAGAAATAAATAAATTATAATCTGTTAATTGAAGCATAATAAGCACCAAAATTTTTTAATTTTATTTATAAGCCTATTGAACTATTCGTTATAAGACATATGAAAAGACATTTATTCACATAATCAAGCATTTGATAATTCTAAGACTGTTGAAAGTTTAGACTTAATAATGTTTATTATCAAAAAAAATTGACTTTAATCGTGTTTTGTTTACTATATAGCTATAACGTGCTCACTGCTGATATAGAAAAAAATTTATATATATATACTAGTGTAAGAATGATGCAGGTGTGCTAAAAGTTGTTGTGCAAGGTCAAGGCAAGTCAGATGGTTTTTGAAGAGGGTGATGAATGTGATGTATAGGTGTGAATACCCACCATCACACACACACACATATATATATGTATACAATGGCTACCAAATATTATGTGAAGTTTTATATATCAATTGTGAAAGTTGTCAAATCAAGGATTATCCAAACTACTTGGTCAGCTTGTGGGAGATGGATAAATCGGTGAAGGCACTACTTTAAAAATGAAGCAAGTATAAGAGATGCTGAAAATTCCCAATTTACAATAAATTTTTCCATTTCAAAGAAGATGCTCATGTTGATCAAGATGTTTACAAAATCATTTATAAATTACGTTGATATGTAACTGTTTGTTTGTTGTGCTTGACATGCTGATGTTATAAATTTTGTAAGGTTTTCTCTCCTTTATTTTATTTTTTTTATATACTTCCATATTGGATTTTTGAGCTGGAAGTCGAAAGAATTTAAATGTATGCATTTCATGATGTAAAATGTATTTTTGAAATAAAAAAAAAATATAAATGGTCTGTTAGAAGAAAAAGGACTGGACTATGATGAAATGAGTATAAAGGTAGGTAAGACTTACTCTTTGACACATTAAAGACATAACATTTAGTAACAAGTTTAATTATTAATCAAACCCATATTAACCACTTATTAACAAGTTATATACTAACCATTTCTTATAAGTACATATAATTAATTTAATCAATTGATGGCAATTCCAGTTCTCAGAACACATAATAGTCATAAACGAACCCATTAATTCAACTATAATATACAAAATAATAATTTGTATATTAATATGATGATATCATATTTATTTATTTTTTTTTAAAGAAAAGATAAAAACAGTGTCATTTATTTAGATAGTATTAATGATTGTAAATTATTTCTTTTTATATGATGGCATGAATGGTAGATGCGATGTATACCAAGAATGACACATAGTTGATGATATTATTATTTTATGTATTTTTTTTTGTTTTTATTTGGATGAGATTATGTGGAAGTGGTAGGAATCATATTTATGGTGTTTTAAAGTGTGTATTTATATATTTAAATGTGTTATATTAAGTTAAAATAAATTTGTTAATTTAAATTGATATTACATCAAGGGTTGTATGTAATTTGTTGACAATACATCACTGAATTTACGTATCTCTTAATATGAAAATATACATGTAATAGGTACTTAATAAGTGTACTATATGAACCATAACGTCAAATCATTGCCCACATTGGCTAGATATATACTTATAAATTATACCTGAACAGAGTAACTACTCAGATTACGACTGGGTTTGAATCCTGGGAATCTAATGGATTGACATAAAAATTGGGTGGATCCTGTATGTATTACCAAATGAATGCAGTATGAATGGTAGTAAAAATCTATTTTGGCTGTAGTTGCAGGATCTTTCCAATTTTCCATGGACAGCCAGATTTTTGTTTCAGTATATACCGTGGAATGAATTTAGGTAGATGGTTGAAGGTGGGTCGTCAGTCCGTTACATTTTTGGCGCATCAACTAGGGCACAAAATAAGCTAATTAGAGTTTGAAATACACCACATACTTGAGAGATGTGTAGTATATATCTTGATGTCAGATGTATAGTTTAAAAAAAAGAGAAGCATTTTTTGTGTGTGTAATTTTTTTTATATATAGAAATATATTGGCCTTATGTTTAGATGATGATGGTTACTGTTATTGCATTTTTTTTTTATGGTGAGAAATAAATACAGTTATCAAACAGCTTAATTTCAATTTAGAATCATATTGATGGTGTTAAATTGTAGAGTAGTAATTTTATCCATATTTGGAAAGTTTGTGTTGTAGAAAATCTATAATTTTTAAGGTTGGATTGGATATTTGATTGTTGGAGTTTGGTTGGTTCTGTTGCAGTATTGATGTTGGATGAGGAATTTTTGTCATTGTCTTGAGGATGTGATGTATTCATGTCACTTGTGACTGATTGATCTCATTCACTGCTCCAACCCAAATTGTGATGTTAGTTACTATTTATCATGAAGCAGTTAACAGTATTCCTGCCATGATTTTACCTTTAAGACTCCAGAGAGAGTAAGGTATAGTTCTTTTTGATATATGTGTAATATTTATCTCTAAGACTCCCAAAGATGAGCAAGGCAATATTTTATAATAATAGCCCCTAAGACTTGGATGTAAGCAGGGCAGTGCAAGTGTTTCCAGAAAACTATTATGGGTTGTAATAGCTTAGAGACTGAAATGTGATGATCATCTGAGTGTTCATGGAACATCGTATACTTTAAGAGCAGTGATTGAAATTCTTTTATCTAACTCAAAATTGAGAAATGCTAATCATTCTTTTGGCTGTCAGTATCTGTCAGATCTTTAGATAAATGGATGAGTATATAACCTAAATATATAGCTTATTCTTAAAGGACTATTGATAGTATATTTTCAGTCCGTTACAATACAAACTGCATATAAAGTTATATATATATAGTTAAAGTATGAAATACATTGGCTAAAGGCTTAATTGCCATTGGGGTGAAGCATTTTCTTATCCACCATGGCCATATGAGTATAAATATTTAACTGTTTACAATTTAATTGTCTGAGAAGTTGGGATTTACACAAAATGAAAATCTATGGGAAGAGTCACACCAAACTACCTACTGCCAACTTGAATAAATTTAGAATATGATCTATAAAATTAATCTGGAGTTCTTCAACATCGATAATAATAGGAAATGCATAAACCATAAGAATTTTGTGCAAAGAGGACTCTCAAAAAAAAATAATTATGCTTTAACATATCGATTCATAAAAAAATTGTAAAGTGTTATTTTCTGTTGTATCAATCTGTATTTTTATTTATTATCTCATTTTATATTTGGAAAACGCTATTTCTAATTCTACAAGGAACAGTCCAATATATGAAAATATCAAGAGAGTAGGGGAAGGGGACGGTTGAAAAGTCTTTTTTTTTTAAAAAAAAAATAAAATTTATATGATTTATTTTCTACAAAGAGATTTGGGATTGAAATATGTACAAAAAAAAAATGTGCTTCACTAGAATATTTAACGTTAAGAGATTTTTTTTAAAGCAACTGATATAAACTATGTTGCCACATGACATGACTAGTTATATATATATGTATATGTTACTAATAATATTTCTTAAGCTATAGTGAATAAATGACTAACCCTTTTTAAAATAGTATTCTTTATCATTTTCTATCATATTTTGTGTTATTTTATCATTATATTTTTCCACAATTAAAATTGCATATTATATCTAAGGTTGCAGTTAAATTTACTTAGGGTTAGCAATCTGATTTTTAATTAATCATTTTTTTATTATTATCATCACAGACTTAGAAACTGTAAGTACATAGAGATATGCATGTAATTTATGGGCATTTTTAAATATTTTTCTTTATTGAAATTTTTCTTTTCTAAATTGTTTAAGAATTTATTTTATGTTTAAATATATCCTTTTTTTTTTTGTAAATAAATATTATGAAGGTTTTTTAATTAACAAAGTCTCTGTAGTTTTGTTGATCCAGCATTTACATTCAATTAAGCACTTAAATTGCATCTTATAACCAATACTTTACATATGAACACATCCACATTATTGTTTAATAAGCACGTGAGAGAGCATTAAATAAAGATTATTTCTTTTTGATAGATGGGATATATTTTTTTTAGTTATAGTTTGCATAGATACATACCTGTTAAGAGAGTCAAATGCATATTCTTCCTGAGTTCGAATATCTGAGGCAATGTTTTTGGAAAAGAATGGCGAGATGCGAGATGAACTAATTTGGATTACATGTAGATTTGATGGATAATGCTTAGGTTAGTCTATTAAAAATAGATGTAATCATGGGTCAGGTATTTCATCATGTTATCTCTAGCTTCCTACATAAAGACCCCAGATCCAACAGTAGTTAGATGCGAGCTTGCTCTCTTTCTCTTATATGTGAATGAACCAGACTGTTGCATTTGGCACTATCAACTTTAGGATATGGCAGATAGGTGTACCAGCACTTTTAGATTTGATGTAAGTTGATTATATGTTATGGACGAACCAGCTGATTGTTAAAGTTGATCTGTGTGTTCAAATATATTTGCAGACCGGAACATCCGGGTATATCTAACCTTACCGTTACAGCATATTCACTTCTTCTGTTAGCAAGTAGCTAAGCAATTATTTCTTAGCACACCAAGCAGCAAATATTATCAGTAAAATCTCTTATTAGCAGTCAGCAAAAAATCTAACTTCGATGAACCACATTCATCATTAGCGAATATAAAAGTTATATAGAATCAATCAAAACATGGAGTTTTTATATGAAATTGTTATCTCCTGCCTAATATTAATTAAAAAGTTTTGACCAGGGTTAATCTCTATCTCCCGCTTAATCTTAATTGAAAACAAAATCCAACCTGGGTTCTTATCTATTTTCAAACATTAATTAAATTTAAGTAAATGAGAAAATAAGTCTCAGCTTTTAAAATAGATTACAATCACAAAATAAAAAGAAACTTCTTTTTTTTTAAATTAAAATGTTTTTACAATTTTTATCTATAATTGAATACGTTATGGCTCATACTCCTAATAAATAAAAAAGGTAAAGTACAATTTTCTCTTTTCCTTTTAAAATTTCTAAAAATATACATTTTAGCTTTGATTTTCCGATTTGCTTTTGAAGTGGACAAAGCATCAGGTTCAATATGCAAATACTTTTTTTGTTTATAGTGAGTGCTAGAGCAATATTTTGTATGTTTGTATTGTTAGTTCTTATATTATAGCGCAGAGTTAACTAATTACATTACTGCTGTCACCAAATCTCTTGCTACGTGTAGTATGCATATAGCAATTTGTCTTTTATGCAGCCACAAAAAAATAAAGATATGTGATGTATTATCTTTAAAAAAGTTATGATGGCCAAATAAATTACCATTTATTTTACTAAACTGGGAAATAAATTATTTACATATATGTAAATTATTTCTACAGCAAGATAACTAATTTTATTATAGTTGAATTATTTTGTTTGCAACTTGATGAACAAATCAATAAACTTATCTATATTAAACCCATTATTATTAGGATTCTACCACAAGCCTTTTATCTGCTCATAAAGATTATTTTGTTTTAAAGTTTTAATATATAACTGAGCATGATTTTTTCTTTATGAGTGGGCAAAATACTTATGATAGAATTACAATGTAATAGAAGAAGTAAATATTTGTAGAATTATTATTATTATTGTATAAAACTAAAACAAATTTTTAAGAATTCACAATGACAATACAGAATCAGAAGGAACCAATAAAGATGACAATATTCATGTAAATGAAAATGTCTCCAGAAAAAATGTTCGGAATATTAAGACAAATATAGATAATAATTCTGAAGAAACACCTTTACAAGAAAAAAATAGTATCATGAAAATAATTGTATGGTATGCCTGATAATAATATAGCAGATGATTCTGCTGTCTGATCAAAGAGAAAGAGCCAATAAATAATGGATTATTTAGTGAAAAAAGGACCATCAAAAATTCTTGTGGATGAATTTGTCAGCAAAAGTAGTGGAATTCATTTTTCAAAAGTTCATCTTAAAAGAAAACTTCCAAATACTGAAATCATATATCATTCCTGGATAATATATTCTGTTAATAAGAATAAAATATTTTGTTTCTATTGTCATTTTTTCTGTGAAAATATAACAATTGCTTTGTTTACATCAGGATTCAATAATTAGACAAATATCCATACCAGAATATGAAAAATCAAAGCATCATTTGATTGCAATGTCAAAATTTACAGAATGTCAAGAGATTTTCAGCTGTGAAAGTATAGACAAAGTACAGCAGAAGTTATTGAATCAATAAAAATTGTTATTAGATCATGTTTTAGAAAGTATATTATCAATGATACAATTTCTAGTTAAGTATAATTTGACATTTTGAGGATCTGTTGAAAACATAGGTGATTCACATAATGGAAACTTTTTAGTAATTATTGAATTGTTTGAGAAATTTGATTCAATAATTTAAAATGATCTTCAATGAACCACCAATAAACATGGATGATCACTGTATAAGCAAAATAATTCAAAATGAATTAGTGAATTTAATGGGAAATAAAATTCAAAACCAGATTATAAATCAAAATTAAGAAAGTATTTGGTATAATTCTTGACTGCATTCCAGATATCATTAGAACAAATGTCCCTTACATTCAGATATGCCTCTGATGGTACATCATATGGCTTAATCATTGGTGTTTGTGAATAGTTTATTAAATTTATTAATTCCTTAGAAAATTTATATACTGTGCTGAAGTGAGAAATTAATTTTCTAGGCAAGTCAAGAACATTTTTTTATATCCTGTGCTTGTCATAATTGTAATCTTGTTTTGGAAGATATAGTTAAAACTTACCCTGATACATTAATTTTCTTTAGTATACTTCAACTCCTTTATATTTTGTTATCATCATACATAAAGATATGGTCACTTCTCCATAAATGTTAATGGTTTTACTATGAAGCATCTTGGAAACACAAGAAGAAAATAGCAAATTCAAAATGTTAAGGCTGTAAAATAACAATAGGTGAAGTCTATCATGCACTTCTTGAAATACCAAAAACATGAGAAGATTCTGAAATTAAAAGTAATGTCCAATCACTTGTACAAGATTACAAGTTTATAACATCTCTCATTTTTCAAGTTAATTTACTTTTCCAGATAAATTTTGTTAGCAAGGAATTTCAAAGTAATTCCATAGATATTTACATCATGCTTTTTTACATTCGAAAAACTATTAAATTAGTTGATCAAACATAAGGATAGTAGATTCGAGTAAGTATTAATTGAGGCAAAAACATTTGCATATTTCAGAATTTCATAATAAAAGGTTGATAAAGAGAAATATTTAATTAGGTTGACGATGAGCTTGTTAATCCGGTAAACTATTCAAAGCAAAATTTTTTTATGTAGTTCTGAATAAAGCAAGACAATCGGTAACTCAATTTGAACAATTGAAAAATCATATGGATTTATAGGTAAGTTTAAAAAAAAATAGATAAAGAATTAAAAAAGCATGCGACATAAAAATTGCTCAGATGAATACTAAAACTAATCAACAATTACAACTGGAATTATAAGAATCTCATTTAAAAGATAACAAAGTGAAAACAAATAAGCTACAGTATAAGAAAAATCAAGAAACTTTGCACAGTAGATTTGAAGATGGGACAAATGCACGTCAAATTAGAGATATGGCCAAAGAGATAAAGAAACAATCAACACAGGCAGAACTGACCAACCTCGAATCATTACAATCTGAAGAGCCTGAAGGCAAAGAAGCTAACATGTTCAGTGATACGGAACTAAGTGAGAACGGTTCAACTCAAATGGGTAAAATAACACAAGGTGCAAGTTTCAAAAGGAAAAATCAGAATGGCTCTGGCTCGCAAACTGATGAGCATAGTGTTGTGGGTTCAAACATTGATCTGTGTGGTGAGCAAGAAAAGACTGAGGGTCTCTCAAGGAGAAAGAGAAAAAAAGGAAAAGACAGAAGAAGCTGGCTCAACAGGAGTCGGGGATGAGATGGAAACTGAATCAGGTCAGATAGTCAATGACCCAGAGATAATGGAAGATGCCATTTTAGCTCATCCCATGATCTTCAAATGTATTGTTGAATCTAAAGGGGCATGCCTTTTTTGGAAGGGGCACGTATGTAGTGAGAGTGAAATAGGGCAAGTAATTTCAGAAGAGGCAGATAATCCAGAGGAAAAAATCGATAACATAGAAGAGCAATGGAGTGATGAGGCTTGTAGTGACAGATCCGGAAACGGGCAAGGTGAAGTAGCACAGGTTATCTCAGAAAAGTCTGATAATCTGGTAGAACTTAATTATGTAGAAGAGCAATGGAGTGATGAGGCTTGTAGTGACAGTTCCAGAAGCGATGAAGTATATGGTTGTCCAAAGGAAATGCAGCAACAAATTAGTACTAGCCCTGTGTGTACTGAGAAATGGAAGAAATCACAGATGATGAAGAAATAAGCTCACAAGAGGAAAATTTTGAAGAAGATTCGGAACAGGAAAGCAATGGAAATTCAGAAACAGTTTAAAGCATGAATTCCATAGATGGGGTTTATACAAAGATATGGCAACGTGGATGAAGTTCTAAGAATCTGTGAATTAAAGGACTTGGCAATTCAAAGACTCTTATGAATCAACGGAGAAGACTAGGGTTATTGACTGTGCTATGATCTCAAGATTTCTTTAAACAAATGTATTTACATCATGTAGCGGGTGATCAGTCACCTGCATTTTTTTTTCCTTAATAAAAAAAAAAAAAAATGTAAAAAAAAAAATAAACAAGAAGATATATCTATTGATTTTGTATGGCAACATGTTGATGGTCGAAATGGAAGTTCTAAAAATTATTTTTTCATTAGAATATGGAAAGCCTTCTAAAACGTTTCAATTTCTAGCGGGAAATTATAGAGCTATAAAGCGTTACTAATCTCTTCAGATATATTTAACAGTATCAGTGTGTTGTTTCAGCAGAAAATATATTTTAAACTAATAAAAAATTACTTATGACCCGAGATCGGCTAAACAGTTTAGCGATTTTACTTATTGAAAATCAAGAAGCATAGCTGCTAGATTTTGGTTCCATTTTGGTAGATTTCCAGCAAAAAGCTAGAAAATGTTTTTAGACATTGTTTTATACTGCTTCAATATAGATGGTATATAATTTAAATTATATTATTCAATTACTAATTTTTTTAAATTAAAAAATGCGTACTTATTCATAACGGTAAGTCATATTTTGAAACCCCTCTACCCGCAAAAAAAATTCCAATTGGGCCTCGCACTAACTAAAGCTGGTCTTGTTTGCGCTTTATGCCTCACTTGATAACTATTGGCCAAAAAGACACTAGAGTGGAATATTGCAGAGATAAGCAAAAAACGGCGATCACAGATCTAGAGTTCTTATCAAACATCGTGACGTGTGATGTTTCCAAAATGAGCCATCAACCAAGTGCCAAAATGCAGAACGTAAATCACCAGATAAAGGAAAAACCAAAATAATTGCAGATGCAAAAGAGCCTAATCAAATCATAGCTCACTTTTTTTAATTTCAAAAACATTATTTATCGTGAATACATTTCTGAAAATTAGACAGTATACGCTAATTACTATTAGGGGTTTTGAATCATTTGGGGCTACAAATTTTGCAAGAGACCTGAATATCGTGAGAAAGGCTCTAGGTCATCGTTGCACGATAACGCGCCAACCCAGCGATGATTTTTGCCTTAAAAAAAAAAAAAAAACATTATTGTGCTTGAGGAGCCGTTTTTTTATTATTTAGCTGCCTCTGACTTTTGACTATTTCCAAAATTAAAATTAATTATGAAAAAAGCACATTATTGTTCAATTATTCGGAATATCCAGATGCTTGCGACAAGATTTCTGCCGACGATTTCAACTGAGGGTTTCAATAACTGTTAATAGTTTTATAATAATTTTGAGTGGTGCATTGAGTTACGATACTATTTTGAATAATCAATAATAAAAACAAAATCTAAATAACATCCTGTGTTTAATTTCTTATGTCACCTTTTTATTGCGACATCCCGCAAGTACAAGCTAATAAGTAGACATTTTAGATAAAAATTTACCAACAATAAGATGTTTTATTACTTTTTTTGTTGTGTATATAATAACTATATAGAGCCGTAAACATAATTTACGGTTTATTCCAAAAAAAAATCCATTTTTTAGAAAAGGAAGCAATTCAATATTTTTTTGTAATTATTTAAAAATTAATTTATGAATTAGTCTACTTAAAAATCAAATCAATTCCTTCTTGTTCTACAAAATCGTTTGTAAATGTTTTCCAGTAATTTTTTAAGTAATTGATAAAGAAAACTTAAACCCGCGAAAATGTGAGAAAAATTTTATCTGACGTCATTTTGCTTTTATACTCATGCGCAGGAAAATGTTTCTGTGAACCGATCTTTTAGTTTTGTTGTAGCATTAGTACGTAAAAATGTCTCGTTATTCTAGACCACCAAATACTTCTCTTTATGTTCGAAATGTTCCAGATGGAACAAGGTAATTTTTACTTAATTATTTAATCAATCATAAAAATTTGAATCTCAATTCATTTTTGAATAGCTTTTTTCTTAGTTTCGCGCCATGTTTTTATGTCTTTTCTTTAGTAATTTTCTTGTCTTTCTTTTTTTTTTTAGTTTTTTTTTTTCATTTATATATTTGAATGATAACAAGTTATTTTTGTTTCTTAGTATCAATATTCAATGTTTATTTTTAGTAAAGTAATGGTAAATAAATAAATAATTTGATTTGTTGAATCTCAACATGGCGGTAGAAAGCTACTGTTTTTTTTTTTTTAATTTTAGAGTGGTGGGGAATGATATCTATAAAAATGCTTTTTTATTTGTGTGTTTGATCGTATTTAAAATCTTAAAAAAGTTATCCGTAATTTAAAATATGTCTTAAATTTGGCTTCGGTTTAATTATTTATTATATAATCACGTGTTAAAAGCAATGTTTTGTATTTCTGTAATAAGTTTCGGTATACATTAATGTGAAACTGGAGGAGATTCATCTAGGAATAAAAATTGATATTTTTGATACCGTGAACATTCGTCTTTTCCACAAATTGAAGAGTCTTTAAAACATAGTAAAAATATATGTTTTAGATGTAGAACCTTATATTGTGGCCAAAATTGAGATCAAAAGAATTAAATGGATATATTGAGATCACAGCGTGAGGCTTTTGACTGTATTTTGTATTCATATCTAATTTCTTCAACTACTGAAAATTAAAAAGTAGAAAATACATGTTTTTTAATGTTCTCAATATTATTTGTATTGCTTGAACAAAAAAAAAATGGCATGGAGCAAAAAATATCAAGAGGAAAATATTAGATTATAATTCCTTGGTGTGAAGCCATAAAAATTGGCAAAGTATTTAGAACTAAGATTCTCGATTTTTTTTTTCTTTTTATTTGTGATTTGATTTGATAGATGAGATCCCCTTGGATTATTGAATAAATGGGTCTGTTTGCTTGCATTTTTTGAATAATTATTTTAAAATTGCAAATTGTTAGCATTCTTAGTTGTGACGATAATCTTATACTCTCAGTTTTTCATTTTGATTTAAACTTTTATTTTTGTTGAACACCCATTCTGACTTATACTGTATATCAATTACTTAGTGGTTTGTTTTATAAACCTGGAAATTTTTAGAGAACTTTTATCTGTTTGGATTCCCAGTATGTGAAATATTATTAAAGGATTTGTAAATGGATCTTATCTAACAAATTTTCTAGAATTGCTTTGAATATCAGCAACAATTTGAAAATACATTGTATTTATATTTATAATCTGGTTAAACCAACTTTTTGAAAAAAAAAATTATAGTCTGTTATTTACCCATAAAAATGAATATCTTTCAAAGTACAGAAATAGATGTTAGGTAATCTCCAGCTGATGATAGTCTTAAGTGAAACCAAACTTTCATTAATATTGATTTGTTCTTGTAGAAAATTTAATGTCAAAAACTAAATCAGTAATTATCCATTTAATTATCATCCAAGAAATAGCATATATTTTTTAAAGGCTAATTCAACTTTTAGATAATTGAAATTATAAATAAAGTTGATTGCTAAAATCCTAATTAGTCCTCTTAACCAATCAAAAATCTGTTAGATGCATATTCATTATTAATCACTTGGTGAGAATAGCTAAGAATAATAAAAAAATTTAAATACAAGTTTGCAACAATTAATATACCCATTTATATTAGTGATTCTTTTGTCAGTAATATTTTGTGTTGTCTTTAATTCTTTCCAGATGCAATTTTTGTTTTTATCTGAAAAAGTACTTAATTATATAAGATAATCTCCATGCCCAAATATCTGACTTCTAATGAAAAGATGCTAATGTTCACCATAAAACACTTTTAAGGCAGAAAAGGCACTGATTGCATTTGATTTTGCAGTTCTGTTTTCTAATATATTTGTGTGGTGATGGGATTATTGGTTATTCTTTCACTTTTATACAAAAATTTGGGACCTATAGGTCTGCTGAAGTTCTATAACTGATATGTTTATGTTGGTGATGAAATGTTATATATAAACTTACCCTATCACTATGCTGAAGTCTGTGCTGCATATTTACATCCAATTCCTCATTTCTATCTAGAAAAATTATTTTTTTAAACTGATATAATCAAAATTTATTTTCATTCCGGCCTAAAGTTACTTTAGTACTTGAGTATTTTGAATTTTATTGAATCAAATTTTTGTAATTGCATTCAAAATATTCAAGATTATTTTATAAATCATCTGAATTTGTTTTTGCTTTTTACTGAGTTCAAATTAAATAAAAATGGGGGGAAAAATAAATCATACTGTGATTTTTGTAATAACTTTATGTAATTTTTCAAAATAACTAATTAAAAGTAACTGCATTTAAATATAAAGCTATCACAATGTAAATAATTAAAAAAAAAAGTTTAAAATTTGTATTCAAAAATTAGCAATTTATTTGATTGTTAATACATTGATAAATAGTATATATAAAAAGGACTTATTGGATAATGTAGGGAATGTCCCTGAAGATTATCATCAGAATAAGCCCTAACAAATCCATGTGATTGCTGATGTGAAAAATCTATTGTAATCTACATTCAATTAGATTTTAGAAAAGTGCCTTATGTTTGTCTTTTCAAGTTTCTGGAACTATTTTAATGTTATTTACTGACTTCATAATATATATAAAATTTTGATAATCTTTCATATTTTCCTGAAATGCTTTCAATACTGATTTTACAATTAATACTTGATTTACATGTACTGAATCAATTGTTTTACTTATGCAATTTTTAATTATATCTGTAGGAATGACTAATATAAATATTTAGTGCTAGTGAAAAAACTATATATCTCGAGTAGTATAGTTATTTTAATAAAGGAATATATTTCTTTAAACATTATTGTTCATTGGGTACATCATTTTGTAAATAACCATTTTTTCTTAATTGAATTTTAAATTCAGTATTTTCATTAGCATGTGTAATTTTTAATATTTATTTCTTGACTAAATAACTGCTATTAACAAAAAATATTGCATGTATATTAATATAAAGAATTAAGGCTATTTTTTATCTATCAATTTTCTTTTTTTTTTTCCAATAATATACTTTATTGTACAAAAATAGATTAATAAAAAGTCAGATTTCACATGACATAATTATATATAGCTTGCAATTACCAAAAATTACATTGTTGAAAGTATATGATTTAAAATTATATGGCTTTGGAACAAACAGAAAAAATTGTTTAAAAAAGGGATATGTAAAAACAACAACAACAAAAAAAATTAATAATTGTTTTTGTTATAGAAAAGTCATAATTTGTTTTCTGAGGTTATGGTTTGTCTCAGGTTTTTAATAGTGACCATGAAACAGCAAATATATCTGGGTATGCAATTTTTGCCTTCAGTTGTTCGAGCTTATTAGAGAATGTGGCTGGGTGCTTTGTGGTATTGTCTCCAAGGCAGAAAGTACGTCTCATGCACCAGAAACTATATAAACAAAAAGTTGCTGCACGAGCTGCTGGTATTGAGCCTTTACTGAGTATCTCTATTAGGTTATCAAGTGTGATGTTATTTTGTATATATGTGTTAATCATAATTTCTCAGGTATTTGTTAGAGCTGTGCAGGTGCGAAATAGGTGCTGTTGTATTTCTTCTCTGTGGCACAAGGAATAAAAAGCATCAATTTTGTTGTAAAACTTGCAGTATTTAAGGAAATAGTAGGTAGGTAGAGCATGAAGATTACCTTTAAAAGAAAGTCATAAAATTTGGGTTCCAATGACTATTTTTTAAATCACTGCATCAAACGACTATTGTTCATATTCAGCATAGGTGAGTGAGGATCTGTAGTTACGTCTGGGTACAGCATATTATAAATAGTCCAATAGGTGTATCTACCTACACCCAAAAAAGACACCTGATCATAAATGCTTTGAGGTTGATTTACGAGCAAAGACAAATATCCATGTGAAGGTGGTGGTCGGTCTGTGGGTGTTATTTGAAGGATGCATTCGAGTGCTGGAAAACTTATCAGGGCAGCTAGGAGATTTTCTTTATAACTTTTAAGTCTTTTTTGCTATTTGAAAGTTTGCTTTTAGGGGAAACGAAAACAGATTTAACAATTATTATTTTTGTTTGTTTTTAGAACATTCTACAGTTTCTGAGTTTATTCTATTTAATCCTTTTTTTTTTTAATTCTTGCTTATAAAATTAGTTTTTAATGATTATTTTCATCCTTAGATGACAATGATTTATATAAAATTATTAAATTTTATAATTATTCTTTATTGAGTGCTATTTTTTTTTAAATGTCATTGTCTTTTTTTTTTGTGTACAAAAATCATTTGGCTTACTGAAAAATATTTGTTTTTTATATTACAAATAAATATTTTTTAATTTACAGTACAGTATTAGTAAAATTTTGTCTTAAACTAACAGAATTGATTGATAATGATTAGTGTTGAATATATATTTATTTTTGACTTTTTATATTTTATATTGAATTTATGTATTATATACTTTTTTCTTTTTTTTTTTTTAATTTGACAAAATGTCAGTACTAGTATTTTTATATAAGGAATGTTATTTTTTAATATTTTTTCATGGCTGCAGAGATGAGTTTGCTATGAATTGAGAAAGATCTTTCAATTCCTCTTCGAGACCTTAAAGGAATTGAGAAAGCAAATTTCTGCTTCCATTTCATACATTCTTCTCATGGCAACTGATTATTTATATAGTAAATGAATATTGATGGGATGCTCTTCAGCACTCACCAGCAAGTATTAATGAATTGACTGGATTTTTACCTGTGTGTTAGGTCAAGAAACTATTTTTTTCCAGTTACCCAATAGTTTTAACTGGAACGTCAGTTGAGTTTTTTTTTAAGGTAGGATGTATATGTGTGAATTGTTTTTTTTTTTTTGTTTAGGTATTTACAATTGTAATGGAAAAAATTAAATTATAACCTTTATTTTCAAAGACTATAAAATTGACAACCAAGGCAGCAGCTGGCAATGGAAGCCAGATAATATTAAAAATCTGACTGGGCCCACACTACCATTCAGTGACGACCTTTTTTTTTTTATCTACCTAGCTATATCTACGTATCATTTTCAAATGAAAGAAGAGTGCGTGATTGAATGTAACATTGGCTTTGTGAAGTTAAGAAAAAGTTGGAGACAATTTATTTGAAAAGTGATCATGTTTTTAATTACAATACTTCATATTTATGCCTCAACAAGTTTTCATTGTAATGTAGAGGATTTAAATATAGATGTACTACACAATACTTTGATAACATCAAATATTCTAAAATTGTCATTGGAGTTTGTAATGTTAATATCGGAAATAATTGAGAGATTAAAGTGCTATGGATAAATTTGTTTATGAATACATAATTTGCAGTAAAAAAAAAAACTTTTTTTGAGAAAAATGCTAAATAGATATGAATGTACAAGCATTCAAATGAAAGTACATCAGAATTGGATTATATTTTGACAATTAGAAAATATTTATTTCCAAATTAATATTTTTAATAGATGCAACACTAAATAAAAACTGCTAAGGCAACCAATATTTAATAGTTGATATTTCTAACCTTCAAAAACACTCCAGTGAATTTAAATTAAAACTCAAGTCATTTTAAAATATTAACAGACTTCGAAAGTAATTCAACCTTGGCTGAGATGAATAAGATGATAACTGATACTCTATTAAGAACTGCAACAAAATTAGCTGATACAAAAAAAAAAACCCAGCAATTGCCAGTAATAAAAATATTTTAATGGAATTCTATAAAGAATGAAAAAAATGAATAATGATGGGGGAAAAATTTTTTTGCAATAAAAGTTGAGACTATTATTAAAGGGAATAAACAGTTTCATGAAATATGCGAAATTATACAAAGAATTACACAATAATAATAAAAGTAAATATCCCTGCAATTACATCATTTAAATTGCCAAACATTTTTAATTTAGAGGTATGATGTGTATAAAATCTCAGGAAATGATCAAATGTGAAATTATATAAATATTTAAATGATAAAAATGTTCAATATGATTGAATAGTTGTACTATTGATATTTAAACAAGATATTAGAAATTACAAATCTATCAATTCTTTACAATATCTTTATCAAAATAATTTAAACGTATCTATAGCATATTTTGGATTCAAACCAATCGAAACAAGCTGGAGTTAAAAATGAGTTTAGCATAGTGGATTATATTCCAATTATTGAAAATCCCAATATGCCATTGTGCTATAGATTTGTAGATTATGAAAGGATACTTGATTCTATAAACATTTTTACAGCGCAAGGATATTCTAAAGATCAAAATGCAATAGCAATAATTACAATAGATGGAGAAACTTAAGATGATTAATATTGATGAGTATATGAAAGGATGACTCCATATATTCAAATTTTTTTATGGCAGTTTTATAATACCTATTTTATGAATTAATATGAGAAGCTAAAGGAATAAAAGCACATAGATCTGTATTTAAATTAAATTGTTTAGATTTTGCAAATGATGTCGTTTTTTAATATAATATCAGATGAAGTAAAATTAAATATAAATGCTAAAAAAACAATGATGTTTAAGGATTTTCACAGAAAAAAAATAGTTGATAATATTGACTTAGAAATGGTTACAAATACTTTAATCGGATTATTAATATAGATGGAAACATATTGTATGAAATTGATCATAGAATTAATCTTTGATGGAGTGCATTTGGTAATTATTATTTAACATTAAAAGAAAGTATACTTAGTTTAAAAAGGAAGTTTTAATGGATGTTTTACAAATTCTTTATTTATGGATCTGAAAAAAGGTAGGTAGTTGATATCATTGAAAGGAGACTGAAATGGAGCTCAGTTGGGTGAATATAATGTCTTAAACTAGATCCAAAAAGATTGTAAAAAACCTGAAAAGATGATGTGAAATGCATGATTGATGTAAGGAAGTTTGCTGGTGTGCTGTGGAAAAGAAAGTTATGGATCAAAAAAATTGAATTAAATTTGGAAAAACTTGCATATTGCAATGGTTGAAATTGATATTTTTCCTTAGTTTTCATTAAAAAATTAAATTTAAAAAAATTTATAAGCTTTTTTTTTTTTTTGGTTTAAAAAATATTTTTTTTAAATGCGTATATTTGGGCTTATATATTTGAAATTGCTCAATATTGCAGATCAATTTTTTGGCATTATTAATTTTATTTTTTTTAGAACTTAGTTTAATATAAAATGTCAATAGTGACATTGATGATGTTTTAATTGTGGTTGCGTCTCCTTCTTTTTGGGGGACATTTATTTTCTTGTGCAGACCCGATGAACTGAGAAATTTGTTTGGTAAATATGGCCCTATCAGTGATGTCTATGTTCCTCTGGATTACTACACTAGGAGACCACGAGGCTTTGCATACATCCAATATCCTTTCACTAGAGGATTAATATTTGCGACTGAATAAAGTTAAATAAAATCAGTTAGAATTTGTGTTTGTAATAAGTTTTGTTTTTATTATTTAAAAATTAAAAAAAAAAAATTGTGATACCATTTTCAAATTTTAAGACGTATTGTTTTTTAATTATTATTTGGTTCACACTTTTTTTTTTCCATTTATTATTTTACTTAATATTTTACAATAGACACAATTGATGTTTGTTCATTTTTGTTTTGCCAGAGTTGAAAGGCAAGGTTCAAAGTTAATGTTACTAACAGCAATCACATAAAGTAAGGCATGCACTAAAAGTTCAAGGCCCTTCTCAAGAACAAGTAATTATATGTACAAGAAAAAAAGAAAAGGCAAGCCTTAAAGAGCAAGAAAGAAAAAGTGGGGGTTTCTGCTCACAATTTGACTACTACCTGTACTGTTAAAATAAAAAAAAAATGGTGTGGTGGTATTCGCCCAAGCTCAAGCCCAAATGGCGCTGATAAATGGGAAAAGTGAAAAAGATGGCTGCCAACGGGTCGGGTCATATTAAGGTTTAGTCAAGAATGCAAGGCCAAGCTTAGTCAAGTATGGGTGAGAAACAAAAAGTCAACAATTATAGTATCCAAATTTTTTTCTTTAATTTTTTTTTTTTAAAGAAAAAATTTAAATCGCTTTTAATTTTTTAATTATAAATATGACAAATGTCAGTAATAATTTTAAATTTATAACATTGTTGCTTTAAAATAGAATCTTCAGCTTCAATGGTTTGAAATGTAAATATTTGCAGTTTGGACAATTTGGGGCATTAATTTTTATTTAATATTTATTTTAAATGTTAATATAAAATATGGCCTTTTTTTTAAAAAAAAAATAATAATAGTAATATGACAATACTTGGCCAAAAAATTAATTAGCTCAAATATTTACGTATAAAAAGGTTCATGTTCAAACCTGCTTATTTACTGATTTTTTAAAATAGGAAATGCAAATTTCTATTTATAATATATTCAAATATGTATGAATATAGTGTATTGATTGATAAACTAAAAGGTGAGTTTAAATTATCTGAAGCATTTTCAAGTCCTTAACTAGACTACATTTGAAGATGTTAGAGATGCTGAAGATGCTATGTATAATTTGGATCGCACAAGATTTTATGGCAGAGAATTGGAAATAGAATTTGCTCAAGGTGACAGGAAAAGTAAGTAAATTTTAATTTTTAATATTTTAATTATATCTTGATATATATATTAATATGCTTATTTTTCATTGATTTTTATGACTTCTCAAAAAAAGACATCAAGTATTGTTGCATGGATTACTACTCAAATTATAGTTAATCAAATTTAAATAAATTATGTGGTAATTATATATAATAAATTTTAACATTGATTATATTATCCATGTATTAAAATTTTGAAAAAGTATTTCATATCTTTAAAATGTATATTGCAAAACATTGATGAGTTATGTTGACGCTTTTGAAATTACAATGTTAAATAATAATAGAAGTAATTTTTCACTTAATAGTCTGAAAACATGTTTCAGTACATGTAGTTTTTGTTGTGACCTTTTGATGAGTTACAATAAAAGTATATTGTTTGATTATATATAAAACTCATTTGATTTTTAGGTGAACTTTGAAAGTTTTTTAAAATAATTCAAATGATTATTTTTAAAAGGATAAACAAGTGCATAGATGACATTTATAATTATTCATTTTTGAAATTATACTTTTTTTATTTCATAATATAGCTTGCTTTCTAAGAATGTGTTTTGAAGGGTTTGCCATAATTTGTGTGAGCTCTTATTTGTGTATTTTTTGTGAACATTTGGAAAAAATGGTGCCATTAATTGCTTTTTGTATTCTGTGACTATTTGTACAGTATAAAGATTATTTGATCAAATTCATTTGCATTTCTTCTCAATTACTTTTGAATGTTATACTGCAATTGTGAATTAAGGCGAATACGGAAATTAAATCCATTTTTTTTAATCATGAGTCTAATACTCAGCCACATTGCCAGCATCGTCTCCTCTGAAACTGCTAAATGTAAAGTTAAGGCGGCTATTACCAAAAATATACAATAAATGAAAAGAATCCTGCGTCCTTTCAAAAAAAATGGCTCATTTAAATGAACTTATTTACAGCCTTTATTCAAATTTTATGCAAATCCCCTAACTCGCTTATTCTTTGATAAATATTACAAGATCCTCTGACAACTATTGCTATGAATATAACTACCAGATAGTCGAAAGCTTGCTAAACATACCATACTGTTAAGATTAAATAAGCTTTTCTCTATATACATTTTGTATGTATTTATTTTGAATTATTCAATCAAAGAAAACAATTGTACCAATTTGGAATAATGTAAATATTTAATTAGTTAAACTGTACACTTATGACTACTACAGATGGGTATACTCTAAAGAAATTTTATTGAAAATGCTTATTAGCTAATTTACTGTTTGAATTTTACTTATGTTTTTGCGAATATATTCATCAGCAAATAGACATTTGACAGACATTGAGCATGTTAAATAAGAATAAAAAATCAACTATGCATTAGAGAACTGAATGAATGTTATTTTGTTGGTTTAATACAAATATAATATGGACTTCATCACTTATGGAGTATGAAAAAGGTCATATTTCCACAAGTTCTGAACCAAGTTTACCTTAGTTGCACTCATTATTATAAGGGCATGAGCTATAAATTAATAGCAGAAAAATAAACTGCCTAAATTTAAGCCTAATTTTGATTGACAAAATAAAATTCTGAAATAAATTTTATGAAATAACATGTATATACAAGAGAGGTGTGTTAGTTGAAAAAGTACACTTGTGAAATTATAATGACAAAACACTATTGTATAATTTAAATTTACTATATGTCTTAAATAAATGATTATTTGAAAAATCCAGATGTTAATAATAAAAGAGAAGCAAAAAGTTGTAAAGATAGATTTTGTTAGATTTCAAAGAGTTGCTAGCAAATTAATCTTGGAGATAAAATTTCTTTCAAAGTGTTAAAAATTGATATTAATAAGATTTTATACATTTGTATTAAAATTAACAGTATTGATAATTTTCTCAACAGCTGTGGGTTATTGAAGCTATTACTGTATAATCTATCCTAGAACGGTCTGATAAGTAAAGTTTATATAAAAAGTTTTATAAAAATTGGTACTTAAAGAAAAATTGTTCTTGATTAATGTCATTAAATGTTGCTTGATATATATATATGTATGTGTGTAACAACAACATTTTATTTGTATGTATATAGTGTATGAATCATTGTGTTCATTATAAACAATTCTTTAAATCTATAATCATTTTTGCAAATGATAACAAAATTTATTTTCCATCTGAGGAACAGTATTAAAATATCTCAAACCCTGAGCATTGGAAGAGTTGAAAAATCTGACACTGTTTAAAATTGCCAGATTGTATCATTTTTTTCATTAAAATTATTTATAAATTCCATATTTTTAATAAGATATAGTATTTTAACTCCATATCAATCCAATCCAAAAAAAAAGCAGCACAGAGAACCCTGACTATGATTATTGGCTTATAATCAAAATCATATTTTTTTTTTTTTACAAATAGTTTTAAAATTACATAATATTGATTTATGTCAATTATCCAAATTTAATAAGATCTATTTGCTCATAACACCTATGTTATTAAAAATATATATTTATTAAATAGCAGTTATTTAATCCTGGATATTATCACAAATTAAATAAAAATAAGCATTGCATTTGAATTCACATGATATGTGGAAAGGTTAGGGATATATTTATTAGATATATAAATATTCATTTCAAATATTTGAAGTAACAATATATTAAAAATATAAATACAAAATAGATTATGCAAAAAGCAAAGAAAATTAATTTTGACTAAAACATATTAAAAATGTGTGTGATTATATTTATATAGTGAAATGAAACATTTTGACTTGCTGGTGAATTAGAGATAAATCATGGAGAATAATCATTTGTTATTCTTGTCTCTTATCAGTTTTATAAGTACATATGTTGACTGGGTTAAAATAATGCTGCTAAGTTCTAGGATTTTATATGGATGTGTTTATATATTAGCATATGATATTGATACACATTATGAGTCACCAGCATTGATACTACTTATTTAAATAAAATATCAATAGCTGATGATGTCTGAAGTTATTGATAAAAAATATAGAGAATAAAGATTTCGAAAAAATATACTGAAGTTAATATAACTTCCATAAGAATTTATTTCTGCAAGGAAATCAAGTCATATATCATGTGACTTAATTTAATAAGCTTGTATTACAAACGTTATATAGACCGATTTCTAACTCTGGCTTTTGTCAGTGAGGCACTAGGATATTCAAGCATTAGATTTAAAATACCAGGTCACGCCCAGCACTTTACCTAATGTTTAACTATTAAGTAGAAAATCTGAAAATTTTCAGACATCCATATGCCTTTAAATCCAGCTACCTAACTCAACCATATGGGACTGAAGTAAGTTCAGATACACCTTATATTAATAGCTTTAGCAATATAAAATTGCCAAAGCCTTAAGAGCAATAACAGTAATTGCAAGGAAATCACTTGATTACATGACTTAATTTAATAAACCTGTATTATAAATGTTATATAATGAGTGCCAATAGTTCTTAACAAGCTTTTCAGAGTATCCCTATCCTCAGACCGGTGCTGGGCTTGACCTGGTATTTTAAATCTAATGCTTGAATATCCTAGCGCCTCACTGACAAAAGCCAGAACTAGAAACACTCATTGTATAACATTTGTAATACATGCTTATTAAATTAAGTTGTGATATACGACTTGATTTCCTTGCAATTGTTATTGATCTTAAGGCTTTGGGCGATTTTATATTGCTAAAGCTATTAATATATGGTGTATCTTAACTTAATTCAGTCTCGTGGCTATTTGAGTTAGATAGCTGGATTAGAAGACATGGATGTTTGAAAATTTCTGATTTCCTACTTAATAGTTAAACATTAGATAAAGTGCTGGGCTTGACCTAGTGCCTCACTGAAGAAAACCAGAGTTAGAAACAGGTCTGAGGATAGGGATATTCTGAATAGCTTGTTAAGAGCTATTAGCACACTCATTATATAAAATATATTTCTGATATTTAACTATATGCTATCAATTTTCAAATACTTTAATTTCATATTATTTTTTATATTAAACAGTACCTTCCTAAATATGTCTTATAAAAATTAAGTTAGTTTGAATTTTCCCACATAATCCAAGTTTTATATCTTTTTTTTATTTTTTATTAATGTCTTAATATATATGGTCTGCATTTAAGTAATACTGTAGCTTTATTGTGATTAATAGTTGTTGTTTTCTTTTCTACTTTTTTATATAAATATTGTAATATTTTTTTTATAATTCTTATAAGAAGTCACATTTCTTTATTATGATATCTGATTATAAATTTATCTAAAATAATGCATTCAATTGAACTGCAAATTTTGTATGGTGTTTTTTTATATATATTATTACTGCATAAAGTTTTCATACACGTGGTATAGTACTGGAAAACCTGAGATAGATTATAACCTCAACAAGACTTACAATAGCAATTTTTCAAATGTTAAATATTTCAATAGTCAAATTATTTATTTTATATAAAAAAGATTTAAGCAAAGAAAATTAAACACTTGGATTTTTTAAAAAAAGCATTAGCAAAATTGTTTACAAATCCATAGTTAGAGAACAAGCTTCTATCATATTTTAGGTGCAATAGGGTCTGAAACTAATAATAATGAACAATGCAACTAATAAGGAAATTATTTTTGTTTTGTTTTACTTTTTTTAAATGCTTATTTGAAATATATATTTCTGATATTTAACTCTCAACTGCTATATGCTATCAATTTCCAAATGCTTCTAGTTCATATTATTTATAAAATTGAACAATAATTTTCTTGGTATTTTCCTCAATATATCCTTTACAAAAATCAAGTTAGTTTGAATTTCCTCACATAATCTAAGTTTTACATCATATTTTTCTTTACCGATGTCTCAATGCATGTAGTTTGCATTTAAGTAATACTTTATCTCTGTTTATTGTGATTGATAGTTGTTGGTTGTTTTTTTTTCTACTTTTAATATAAATATTGTTAATATTTATAATTCTTAAAATAATAAAAAAGTTCCATTTATTATAATACCTGATAATAGATTTTTCTAAAATGATACATTCAATTGCTGCATAAAATTTTTATACATCTGTTTCAGCACTGGAAAATCTAAGATCGATTATAACTTGAACAAGACATGCTATAGCAATTTTTCAAATGTTAAATATTTCAACTGTCAAATTATATAAAAAAATTTAAGCAAAAAAAATTAAACAGTTGGATTTTTTTAAAAACATTAGCAAAATTGTTAGAGAACAAGTTTCTATCATAGTTTAGATCAGTGGTTTTCAACCCTTGGTCCGCGGATTGTTGGGGCGAAGTTTTTTACCAGTCCGTGATAGACTGGGAGGAAAGTTTGTAATAAAATAATGAGTTTGAACTTTTAATTAATATAAAGAATTTTTATTTATTTTTTCATCTCATTTTTACCCAATTAAAAAAAAATAGAAGGAAAACAAAATCTAATCAATCGTATATAAATTAATTTGTTTTTCTGGTTATCACAGCTGTTTATTTGGGGGGGGGGGGGATAGAATTAAATTTTTTATTACTTTTCTTAAAAAAAAATTGTATATTTAACGTTGTTTTGATCAGTTATAACAATTATGCTCATCTAAGGCTAAGCAGTTTACATCTTTAAGAAAATTTATCTATAGACTTCTACTGGTCCGCGCGAAACCTTATCCCTTATTTTTACCGGTCTGCAGGTGTGAAAAGGTTGAAGACCACTGGTTTAGATGCATTAGGGTCTGAAACTATTAATAATGATAATGACAATAATGCAAATGATAAGGAAATTATTCATCTTTTGTTTTACTATTTGGAAATGTAATTTTGCCATAAAAAGAAAAAATTTCTAATGAGTGATTTACCACATGTAGCAGTCAAGTTACAATATTTCAAATAGTCATTGGGGGGTTAAAAATAAAAAGCAAAGCATATTACCTGAATTATAGCACATTTAACATAACTTTAATCATTGATCAGAATATATATTTTATATTTCACAGTGTTTTCTAATCCGGCACTGAATTGTTTATTGTTATGAATATACTAACCTTGATGAGAAGAAGCCAGAATATTTATTCTCAAGATGAATTAGTCTTACTTTGAATGTATTTGTGAATATTATTATTAAGTTATGGAAGAATATCAACATTATTGAAAAGGCATGGCTTCTGATAACTTGATAATAAATCTTCAGAATAAAATTATTTTTGTGTACATACATTTATTATTAACAGTCTGTTTATATTTTTTGTTAAAATCTTACATTGATTATGGACATAAGAGTATATATATGTGCTAATGTAGAGCAATTTTATATATTGATTATTTATCTTTAAATGTGTTTACATTGAGTGTGCTTATATCATGAGGACAAGTCTATAACAGTTAGGACATACTATGTGAAACAATGTTATACAAGCTTAAGTTGCACATGAAATATGCATGCACTATGTGCAGGTAGTAGTTTATATTTTATATGTTTGAATTGATTACAATTTAATTAATGACTTGGAAAAATAATATAGCAGGTTGAATTTAAATGAATGGTAATTAGTTTATTAATAATTCAACTATAATATAGTATTTGTATATTTCCTTAACTATCAATGAAACATAAATAGAAATGAAATTAAATTTTCTATTCTGTAAATATCTTAGTTTTCGATACACCGATATTGGAGATGTTCTTATGTTACACAATTTTATTTTATTATAAATAAATTTGCTTACTTTTTAAAAGAGTCTATATTGTTTAATGATTTGAGTCTAGTTCAGTTTAGGATATTAAAATTATAAAATAAATAAGAGATCATATCCCCCACAGACATAGCAACATAACTGAATGGGTTTATAGGATCTGCCCATTTAGAGAGGTGTATGATAAACCCATTTTACTTAATATGGTAAGACAATTTAAGTCCTTGGAAAGAATGAGGCATGTAGACATAGCAGCATATCTGAATGATGAATAAATCTATGGGATAAGTCATTTTAGAGATGGTGTATGAAAAACTCATTTTACTTACTATGGAAAGACATCTAACATTCTTGGAAAGAATGAGGCATGTTCATTCACTTGATAGATTTTATATTTGTAATTATATATATTTTTTAAATACAAAATCTCATAAAGGTTTGATAGAAGGGAAACAGCTTTAGTACTCTCAATACACTAAGATTGCATGCAGATTGGTGGCATTAAGTGCCTGAATTTCTATGCCCATGTTGATTACTCAATAGTTTATCCCATTCCACTAGGGGAGTAGAAACCAATCCTTAGCTTGCATGAAGTGGTGGAATGAGAAAATATCTGTCAACATGGATATAAAAATTCAAATGTTTGTTACATCTAGCTTACATGATGGGTAAAAGTTGTTTGCTAAATGCAGGCAAAGTGATCTGAATTCCTAAGTTGATAGATAATTACAATATAGTGGAGTTGAGATGAGGAATGCATTAATCAAAAAAAAAAAAAAAATGAAAAAGAAAAAACTTGGAAAATATTTAATCATTTGTAATGTTATGGTTGGTGATTATTTATGAAATTAGAAAAAAATATACTTAGAAAAATTTTAAATAAAATTTATATAAAGTTTATTGTGTCTAAATGCACTAAAATGTAGGCAATGGTGAAGCTAAGTACAAATTGTAATATTATTTGGCTGAGTGCTTTCAAGAAGTTTCATCTTCTCATAATCATAGCAGTGTTTTAGCGCATTTAGGCATATTACTTGTTTAATTGAGAAGTCTACATTTTTCTTATTCTTAGATTATAAATTTTATTATTGTTGTTATTGAAGCAAATTTAAAAAGTACATTAATTCTAACCCCCCACATACACGGATTTTATCATGATATGAATATGTATTTAAAATTTGTGAATTTTGTTATAAGTATAAAGCTTTCTTGAATTATTTTTTTTGCAGCCCCAAATGAAATGAGATCTAAAGAAAGATCTGGTCGAAGAGGTTCTCCTTATTACAGAGATCGTTATGATGACAGAAATCGCCGCAGGAGCCGTAGTCCTTATTATAAAGAGAAAAGTCCAAGGTATGGATTTTTTTGCTTTAATTTTAAAATATTAGAAGAAATCAATTAGGCAGATAACTGAGAAACAACTTGCATCTGTGATTATAATGGTTTACCATTTTTTTGCTACTCACAACATAATTCCTAATATCTTGAGTTTAGAGCTACATTATAAACTTTAATGCGCCTTTATATTATCAAGATATAATAACTATTTAATTTATACACTTTATTTTTAATAAATGAAAACAATCATTTAAACATTAAAAATGTTTCATAGTTATAAAATATTCTGTGAACAGGTAATTTATACTATATTCATAATTTGCATTTTTCAAATTTTAGTATCTCATTTGTTTATAAAATTGTCATTCCTTGTAATTATAAGCTATTGATGATTGTTTTCGATGCATACATTTTGTAAACAAATTATTTTATCCCTGTCTATTATAAATAATGGGTTTTAATAATTCCATTATGAATGTTGTTGATAGATTTATATGTTATTACATATATTATTCATAGCAAATAAAATTTGTACATATAAAATATTTAACTTTTTAAAACCTTTTTCAACACATTCAATTTTTTTTTAAAAAACAAACAAACATATAATTTGTAAAATATCTTCAGTTTGGATACATTAAATTATAACATTATGTATATTGTTAAAAAGAGTAAATATGAAGGAATGTAATAAAGCTGAGAAAGTAGTCATTATCTGTTCTCACATGTGGTTGCTTTCTGGGTCTTTTACAATCTCTTGTAATCCAGTTTAAGATTTCAATTGTCCATCTATTATCATCTCTTTTAGCAATATGTCCAGCCCAACTCCACTTCAGTCTTTTAATTTTTTCAATGAGGTCAGTAACACCTGTTTGTTCCCTTACCCATATATTGCGTTTTCGATCTCTTGTTACTCCCAACATGCATCTTTTCATACTTCTTTAAGTGGTCTGAAATTTCTGTATTGCTCTTCTATTAAGTGTCCAAATCTTAGATCTATAAGTAAAAACTGGTAAAACCCATTTATTAAAAATCTTCCTTTTCAAACACATAGGCATATTGCCTTTTAGTATCAAGTTATTTCTACCAAAAGTATTCCAACCAAGTTTAATTCTATGATTAATTTCATCCATTATGTTTCCATCTGTATTAATAATCTGACCAAGGTATTTGTAACTGTTAACTTCTTCTAACTCATCATAATCAATCTATATTTTTATATTTTGAGAAAATCCATTAAACATTACTTTAGTCTTTTTAACATTTATCTTTAGTCCTACTCTCATCTGATAACTCTTGCAACATTTCCTGCAGCTCTAAAGCATTATTTGCAAAAATAACTACATCACCTGCAAAATCTAAATGACTTAAATAATCTCCATTTCCATTAGCTTCCCATTTTAATCCACAAAATACTTCTTGTAGCACTGCTGTAAAAAGTTTTGGAGATATGGAGTCATCCTGTCTTACACCCTTTTCAATGTTGACTTTCCTAGTATCATTATGTAATCCAATTATTGCTGTTGCATTTTTATAAATATTCTTCAAAATATGACAATATCCTGGATCTATACCGTGATGATCCAATGTTTTAATCACTGAAGAAATATTTATAGAATCAAATGCCTTTTCATAATCTACAAATCCAAAGCATAATGGCAACTCATATTTATTTGTCCTTTCTATAACTTCTTTCAATACCTAGGTATGATTTACTGTACTAAAACCACTTTTAAATCCAGCTTGTTCTCTTGGTTGGTGGAAATCCAATGTTCTCTGTAGACGAGTTGTAATTATCTTGATAAAAATTTTGTATAAAACTGATAAAAGGCTGATAGATCTATAATTTCTAATATCTTTTTTATCATCTTTTTTAAATATTAATACTGCATTCTTCCAGTCATCTGGTACATCTTTACTATTTAGACATTTGGTATATAACTTTGCTAAAAAAAATTCTATTTCTTCACCTGCTTCTTTTAATATATCAATTACAATTCCATTATTACCTGGAGCCTTTCCTTCATACATTTAATTGCATGTCTCACTTTCTTCATTTAAAATTCTGGGCAATTTGGAAGATGAAATAGATATAGGAAGTACTTGTTTTTTATTATTATATAATTCTTCATAAGTCTTCTACCCATTTCATGATGACATCTTTCTTTTTAGTAATAATTCCATCTTTTTTTCTTATTGCAGATATGTTGTTTTACACTTCTGAGACTTTTATTCTCTTCTACAGCTTTCCTTGCTAGTTCACAGTTATACTTTCTTATATCATATTCAACTCTTTTCCGCACCATTTTACAAAATTCGAGATATTCAATCCTTTTAAATGCATCATTTTTGTATATCTTGCATATTCCTTTTTTTCTTCATAAATTCTCTAGTCTCAGTAGAAATTTTATTGGTCAATTGCTGCTTTTTCTACCAGCTATCTTTATTGCAGTTTTTAAAAGTATATCAGTTATTTTCATATTAATTTCATTCAAATCTGAATCATGTTCAAAATCTATGAATATTTGAAACCGATTTGTAAGTTCTAATTTAAATATATTAGAATGTTTCTGAAAATTAGGAATATCAATTGTAAATATGGTTTTTCTTAATAATTTTTGTCTCTCTACTTTTGCATTAACACGTATCTTATTAATCCATGATCACTTACTGTGTTAAATTTATTAAGAACATTACAATCTTGAAATATGTATTTTCTGTTAGTCAAAATATAATCCAATTCTGCTGTACCTTCATTTGGATGCTTCCATGTCCATTTTCTTTTAACATTTTTCTCAAAAAAAAGAATTCATAATATAACGTTTTTCTTTTTCTGCAAACTCCATAAGTCTATGTCCCCTCATTTCTATTACCATAACCAAAATTACGTCAGCACTTTCATTTGATGACGACGTTTTATTTAGGTGCTTACAATAGCAGATCATTTTCAAGTGAAGGAAGATTGCAAGTAGAGTAGGATTCCTTGTAAATAAAAAGTGGAAGAACAACATTGTGGAGATTGATGATGTATTAGCCAGAGTGGCAAGATTAGATATACAACTTGGTGGCAGATAGATACCAAATGCAGATAATTCAGGTTTATGCCCCAACAAGTTCTCATAGTGATGAAGTAGTAGAAGATTTTTATATGGATGTACAAAAGGCTTTTGATCAGAGTAAACAAACATTTTAAAATTGTTATGGGAGACTTTAACAAATGAAAAAAAAAGAATATTTAATAATAAATATTGTATATCAGATATTATGCAAAGAGAACTTTAATATATTGTAATTTATCAAAAAATAAAATCAGTTTTAAAATAATTGGAAAAAAAAAAAAATTATATAGAATAAAAGAGCAAAGAAAAATGTCAGAATGAACGCCTAAAGTTTTTTCAGGGTGCATGTCATATACATGGTGATAAACAATAAAAAATTTTCCCCCCAAATTTAGTGCGATATAAAATATTAATGAATATTTATAATTTTGATGCTTTTTATCTGTCCTATATTTCATTTGCTTTTGTGGAAATTCTTCTATTTTAGGAAAATTATGATATAATAAATATGATTATAAGCATAATTTGCAAAAAAATTGTAAAATTTGGATAAAAAAGTAGGAGAAATACCTACAATTTGCAAAAAAAAAAAAAAAAGAAGTGAAATTGCTGAAGTGCCGGTGACAAAGTTAAATGAGTCATATAAATACCAAACAGACCTAATTGGATACTTCTTGCAACAACAGATATGACAGTGAAATAAATTTCCTTTTTCATTATAATCATTACTTACAAAAAATACATATTTTTATAAACAAGTAGAAAATAACTAGATTGAAAAAAAAATATAGAAAAAATGACTTATAAAATAGCAGAAAACACAAGAAGGTACATATGATGTGCATAGGAGCTCAAAATAAACTTACTCTGGAGCATGGAACAAGTCATTGTTGTACAGCATTATAAATTATATCTAAAATATATACACTTAGGGCTGGTAGAAAATATTACTTCTGGAATTTCATATTTATGAATGGTTAGATTCTAAACCCAAGGAGTTACATATATGTATACATATCTGAGCACAAAACGGATTAATTCTACAACACAAAACATTATTTTACACCATTAGAAATTTTTTAAAAAAACATGAAAAATATTATATACTTATAGCTGGTGAAAAGTGTTAATTTTTGAAGCTTCATATAACATTATGCTTTAGATTCTAGACCTTGGACTTACGTATATATATGTATCGGACTTATAACTTCTTTTAGGAATAAAAAAAAATCACTGTTCATTCTTTTCTGTAACATATAAAAAAAAGTTAAAAACCTTTTTTACTAATGCAAAAAAAAATTATACCATTGAAAAGCTGGTTCAATAATAAAAAGAATGACATATTACACATGTATAGTTTTATAGCAATCATGTGCTATATTGATTTAAATTCTATAATTGGTCAAAATTCTTCAAAAAAGTGTTTTGAGGTGCCATGTGTTTAAGAAAAAGTTGATGCATTAATTTTAGAGCAGTAATCATTTTATTAAGTTCAGAAAGCAGATATATGGATTTTCATTTACGGTTTATATTGATATAATAAAAAATGTGAATGTATGTGGATGAAATGATTGCATATTATTTTTATATTATGATATGATATTTAATTCCTGTATAAAATTAAGATTTATACTATTGCTAAGTTTGAGATATATATATATTTGTCTAAAGGTTTGTGACGATGGTATTGTGCTATTTCCATCATCTAGTTAAATTGTTAAATTTATTTAGAAAAATTCAAACTTTATTTTTTCACAAATATTCAAGTATTAGTAATAATATAAGTTAGTATATTGGGTAGTATTTTTTTTCAAGTGACACTAATCATTTAGATGAAAAGTTTATGCATGAGATTTATTAGCCAGTTGTTTTATATATATATTCTGAATAAAAAATAATTCTGTAACAATATAATGAAAAATTTGGAGCAACATAAAGGAATACAAATACTGGATACAGATTAATTACATCTTTCTATATTGAAAACTGATAGCAGATGCTTAATGAATGAAAATATATTATTGTTCAAAACAAAATATTTTCTACTGAGTTAAAGAATAAATAAAGCATTTCTTTTGTGCTTTTTAGGTTTTTGAAATTTAATAATTTATATATTTGATGTTTTATGCTTTCTTTATAATTCTTCCAAAAAAAAAAATTGTATATCATTCTTTTACTAAATCCCAGTTGTGCTTTTATGTAGAAGAAAATTTTCATAATATATTATATATTTACATTTTTTTTAAATTTAAACATAGTAAGTAGAGCAATTGAACTCAAGATTTTTCAATCTATATGACCTGCATTCCATCTCAAGCTACTGATATACATGCTAAAAAGATACATGAACCCCAATATAAGTATTTTGTGCAGAACCAGCTTTCAACAATTGGGCCAGATTGTAATCTCCCACTCATATATACAAACAATGCTCGGTTTATATTAAGATAGCAATTCCTCAAACTTTTAATAGATAGGCTTCAATCTTCTCATCCTTCCAAGTATTCAACCATCCATTTCATTGAAAAACCGACAATGGGACACTCCAAGCCTTTATTGGATTTGATATTGTAGTCATACCCATATAGACATTACGTCAATCTAAATCCTCATTATCGGACCATTATGTATCCATATATATTAATAGGAAAAGGATGGGTTGAACTTATACTGAGTTATAACCTATTTCCCAAGCAATACAAAATATGCTGATATTTTATACTAAGTTAATTTTTTTCCTTTTCTCTCTTTAATATATATTTTTAATTTGATTTTTTATTTCCCTATAATGATGCAAGCTTTTTAATTCAATAAGTAAATTTACAAACTTATGAATCTTTTATTTGGAATCTTTTTAATCAATTTAGGAATAAGTTGTTTTTAGAAACCTTTATAAAAACCAATTTGTTCAAATCTTTCAATGCATCTTTTCAATGAATAAAGAAATCTATTTTTGCTGTTTTAATAGAAAATGCTGGTCTTTATATGTTTTGTAGAATAATAATGTATGATTATTCCTTCAACACTTCAAAGATTTACTACAAAATAGATTGAATGGTAAGATTCATTGAGAAAATTATGCCTTAATTATTTGAATTATGTGAAACATAATTTTTGTCTCTGTTTTGGAAACCAATTATAATTTGCCATTGTTATACTTGTTTTATATTTTTGTAGTATTTTTATAAAATAATAACTTATGCTTAATTGTTTTTTTTTTTTTTTGTTGTTAAAACTAGCTTATCGCATTTTTGAGATATTTCCCAAGAAAATGAGATAGAGACCATATTTCTATTTCTGCAAATATGCAATCTAGTTTATTAACAAGAAACAAGTACATTGATTTATTGTTAATATAGAAAGCTTTTATTAGCAAAATATTTGTTAAAACAGGCAATGGATGCCAGAAGGCTTGTGCATAAAATCCCTATCTAGTGCCTACTCATCCAACATTCCCTCTGGTTTTGCACTGAGTGGCACTACTGTATGGAGAGTTTTGCCTGTTTTAATAACAGTTATGAGCAAGCATAAGAAATGGTGATCATATGATGTTTAGTGATTCAAAATATTTGTTGTATACTTTTATATAAATAAATAAAAAAAACCTTAAAAAAAATTGCAGGATTGTTGAAAAATGAATTAGCATTCATTTCAAACATTAAAAAAAAAAAAGAAATGTATAAATTGTAAACACTTACATAACCATTGTTATAGTAATTCTGACACATAATAGTTCAATTTTATTTTTGATATTGCTGATCATAACTTATGATTAATATAATGACATTTTGTAGAATAAGGCTTTTGAATTGTATTCTTAGAGAAAACAAGATTGATTTTACAATAAAAGCATTTTATTCTGGTTAAATGTCTTCATTTGCATGTTTCATATCTGTGTATTTTTGATAGAACTTGAATACTTTAATAAACTGCATTTCCATTTCTGTGAATCAGTTATTAGTATATTAATTATTTTGAGGTACATATATCAAGTATGCAAATTATCAAATATATATTTTTTATCACAAAATGCCACTATTTGTGTTTAAAAAAGGATTTTTAAAAATGAATATAGTTTAGTTTATGTATTTGTCTTATAATTATCAAGTCTTTTTTCACACTGATTATTCAAAATAGATTACACATGGGTCTTGTTTTACGCGGATTATTTTAATGCGATTTTGAACTTATGCGATTCATGTTTCTTCTTAATATCTTTCATATTCACTATATTTATTAGATATCAAGAATTTAAATTATTAATAACTTATTTTGACTTGAAATACTTTTTTTTTTTTTTTTTTTCAAAAATATGTTATATTAGCAGCTAACATGAACATGGCCTGAAGCTGTATTTAGAATCTTAGCTTCTATGTAAATAACCTATTTATACTAATGGGTAAAGAATAATAATAGATTTATACTTACATATAAAAATATCGCAATAAATATTTAAAAAATTTAAACTTTTAAAACGTATTTTGTTATATATAACAGAAATAAGCAATCTTTTAGATTTTTAAAATAAAAAACGAAGATTTTATAAACTGTTGATTGCAATCTCATTTTTTTAATATAGAAAGGAAAATCCTTAACACAGCACAAGACTGAAAGTGGCGCTAGCTGTATATCACACCACGAATAAAAATAAAATGACTAACAGGTTTCTCTGGGCATAATTGCTGAGATTCTTGACTTCGTTTAAGGAGAAGCTACAATACATTGCATCAAGTCTGATTTCTTACCAGTTTACAAACAAACGCTAGCGGTAATGATTCAAATATGTATGAAAAATGTAAAATTAAATACTGTAGTTAATAAAAAAAATATGTTGTATTAATTTTTTTCAAATATTTGAAATTTTTTATTAGTCATACTTTATTTGCTTATTTTTTTAATGCGAATTTTAAAGTAATTTTTCCTTGTTGCTTTGCTTTTATGCGAATTCTGAAATTTACAGAATCTATCCCCCATTTTTCAAGGTAAGTTAAGTCAATTTTTGTGCGATTTTTTTTTTAATGCGGGTTTTCTGTGGAATCTATCTACCGCATAAAACGAGACCCAGGTGTACTTATAATTATGGTTTTTATTTATATGAGCTTTAATGTGTTCAATAACCATTTATTATCGAATATATTATCCCAAAAGTAATTTTTTTATTCTGGAGTTCAGATTCAAATAGCCACACTTGTTTACAAATGACTGCAAATGATTAATGATGAGATTAATTATACAATATTCTGCAGTTACACTTTTATCTTTTTTTTTTATTCAACTTAAAATCTAATTAAAATTGTAAAATGGTCATTTTTAAAAAATGTTGCAGTATCTACTTACTCCCTGTAAGTAGATTTAAATACACATGCGAATAAATTATGTGTAAAAGTATTTTGGGTAATTAAATATATATATATTTTACAAATTCAAGAAGAAAAATTTTTATATTTTAGACGTAAGAAGCGTTCTTATAGTCGTTCAAGATCTCGATCTCATTCTCGTGGTCGTCGTCATCGTCGCAGTCCAAGTCCTCGTAGGTGAGTTTTGTTGAAAAAACAACAAATATATTTATCACTTTTTACTACTAATAAATCTAGTTTACAATTTATATGCGAGTAGATCTTATTAATGATGGGTGTAAACAAATTTTGGTTGTTTTCTCATCCTTGGTGTTCGCCACAGGTGGCGTTGATGCTAATCAAAAACATATACATATGATTCCGGGCCGGACCTCAATGATCGATTTGATCTAAAAAGATCTGATTTTTTAGATTTGTAATAAAATATTCTACTAACTAATACTATTATATGATGTTAGTTTTTTTCATTTTTGTAAATGTTTATTAATCTCATCTTGTTTTTAAGTTTGTGTGTGTGTGTCTTTAAAGTTACAGTGTTTTTCTAATTTATTTTTTTTTGACTTTACGTGTGTCTTTTTAAAGTTACGGTCTTTTTTTTTTTTTTTTTGCAAGAGTAAATCAGTAATTTTATTCAAAAGCAAAACGTAATAAGTAAATGTTTATTAATCTTATCTTGTTTTTGAGTTTGTGTGTGTGTGTCTTTAAAGTTACGGGGCTTTTTCTAATTTTTTTTTTTTTTTTTGGACTTTAGGTGTGTCTTTTTAAAGTTACGGTATTTTTTTTGCAAGAGTAAATCAATAATTTGATTCAAAAGCAAGACGTAATAAGTCAATGTTTATTAATCTTAGATTGTTTTTGAGTTTGTATGTGTGTCTTTAAAGTTACGGGACTTTTTCTCATTTTTTTTTGGACTTTATGTGGGTCTTTTTTTAAAGTTACGGTATTTTTGGTCAAGAGTAAATCAATCATTTTATTAAAAAAGCAAGACGTAATTCTAAATCTATCAAAAGTAACGTAATTTATATACTACAATTTAGAATTGCTACCCGACTACTATTAGTAAGGACTGTCATTGAAAGCCTCTATTGAAAAATGATACCAGACTAATTTCCGTTTTCTTTTCTTTTTTTTGGGGGGGGACAGTAATGAATCAGAAAGTGGGTTGTTTTTGTTAAGTCTGTCTATATAAAAAGGGTACCGTTATTGAAATACTAAATTTAAAAATGATAGCTAACTAATTTGCGTTTCTTTTGACAGTAATTAATCAGAAAGTGGGTTTCTTTTTTTGGTAAATCTTGTATACTGTATATATATATAAACAAACAAACCGTAATTCAAAGACTCCATTGAAAAAAGTCAAACCCCATTGAATTTGCTTTTTTTTTTTAAAGACGGTAATTAATCAGGAACTGGGTTGTTTTTGTTAGTGTGTAGATATAAAAACTAATCTTATTTGAAATAATAAATGTAACAAAACAAAAAAAAAATAATACCCGACTAATTTTATTTTTCGGACAAGTAATTTCTAATAATTAGACAGTGAGTTGTTTTTGTTTGTGTGTATATATATAGCAAAAGTAACTGGTCACAGACGAATTCTCGTGAAAACTGTACTTTTCGCGTGATCCTTTAATTTTTTCCCCTTTCGCGCCCTTAAAAGCAATTTTTGAGGGTTACCCCTTCATAATGGAATCTTCAGGACATTATTACTAAACTTACAACAGTAAAGTAAGTTACAACACATTAAAAAAATAGACGTCTTATCAAATTTAAAAAAACTACGACTGCTTCAAATACACACACGAAACTACAGAGAAAATAGATATTCTACTATTACGAGAAAATGATGAACAAAATCGACTACTACGGCAGCCAATCAAGGCATTTCTTTCTCTTTGCTTTTAGCATAGAAAAAAAGCCATAACCGGCAGCCGTCTGGAACTCTTTCTGTGTTTTATCATAGAAAGAAGTCTCTTTGTGTTGGCTTCTGTCGCCGCCGCCGCCTTCTCCGTCCAACATAACGTGAGGACTTTTCTGCGTTTATAACGTAGAAAAATTCCTCTTTATTGTTGGGTGAAGGCTGGCGAAATGGTATATTTCTAGGAATTGACCTAGAAATAGCGACATCTTAAGGCGAACTTCAGGGATGAGAAAACAACCCAAATTTTAATCTTAAGGTTTGTAAGTATGAATATTATGAAGAAAAAATGTAAATAATTTGTCAGACTTTACAATATTAGAAATAATCTAATCAATAAATTGCTGGTAGATAGTTACTTCAAGTTAATTAATTTTTTAGTTTTCTTAGTAGCATTTTTATTGTATTATTTTTATATATATATATAATTGAAAAAAATAATTGATTCAAAATGTGACTGTTTCTATTATTTTTGTTTTTCCACTATATTGAAAACAGAATATAAATAATTGTGCTAGATTTGATAGGTTATTATTGAAATTGTACATTTTATAAATTGTTTTATCACAATATTAAAATTTTATTTTCTAGACTCAATATTTGAAGTCTGAGCAAATATACCTCGATGGTAAATAATTAAAGAGAGTGATGTAATTGGCCTTATTGTTCAAAAATAGGAAGCACATTAAATTTAGTCATTTTATATGACTCTTAAACTAATATGCAGAAAATATCTGGAATATGAATGGCAAGACTTTTTTTCTCATGCATGTAATATTAAAATTTTGATTATAATTAATCAAGATGATAATCAGAATAGATACTATTTAATCTTCTTCCTGAATATGAGTGAAAGAAGGTATTAATATGTTGGGGGTTTTTTTAATTTGGTAAGTTTTTATCTTATGTTAAAGAGCCATTAAGTATAAAATAGATGGAAAACTGGTTTTTTAATTAAGAACTAAAAATTGAGCTTTTAGATAGCTGGCTTGCTATATGGTTATATATCGATAATCTAACTCCAATAGCTTATGCTGTATACAATTGGATATGGGGCATTGCTTACAAAAGTAATCTTATTTATTTAGCATAAGGATTATTTTTGTTTTCGGAGATTTTAACCAAAAAATAGATTCACTTGTGGTTTTGTAAGCTTAAAACGTTTCACTATATGTATAGATTTGTTATGTGAATTATGTTCTGTTTGACCTATTATATAAATAAGTCTACTTTTATTCTTGAAATAGACAAGTTTAATGATTGTGGGTGGTATTAAATTTGTTGATGGGACCAGCAATTTCTAGAAAGATCAAATCCTGTTGCATTCACAAAAATAAATTTGTGCCTCCCAAGAGGTATCCAGAAAGAGGTAATTTTGATTTGAGCCATTAACTGATGAAATTATATCTCGAGATATTGATGAATCTAGTTTATTAATAACTTGTTGTATATATTCTGTGAGGCAATTTATTTCTGCTATATGATGGAAAAATATGTGAATGAATCTATTTAGGAGGTAGCCTACAGATCAATTAATAATGTTTGTCGTGGGGAATATTAAATTGCATATTTGGTAAGTTTAGTGAGAACATTTTATATATATATATATAAACAGTATTGTTCAATAATATTTGCATAATGATTCCAAAATAGTGCCAGTCAGCTTTCCAAAGTTGAGAGAAATAAGTTAAACTACCATTTACAATTATGAGAAAGTTTGTTTTGAGTATATTGTACAAAATTGTATTCAGCTTATTTTCCTCCAGTTTAGATATGTTGTATTAAAATAAGACCCCAGTTTTTAAAAAAGATCTCCAAATTATTTGTATTCTTAATATATTTTTTTTATATCTGAGGAGAGTGTCTTTTGTGATCTCAACATTATTATCAGCATAAATGAATTTCCTGCATTCTATTTATAAAAGATCATGGATAAAAATTTTAAAATAAATGAGAGCATTGAATCCTAATGTGAGACATTTGTGTAAAATTGTCTTCCATGATTATCATTTATCGTCAATTTTTGAATTAACAAGACTACTTTCCATACAGAATTATAAGCAGAGGCCTGATCTGTGAAGGTAGTACTAGTTTTACTTTATTTTGGAAGCTTTTTTATTGTTATTTTTTAAAAGATAAACTTGTTCACATCCACTTCAGAATATATCCTGATTTAAAGATAAATGGTTCTCAACTACTTGCATAATTCTTGCCAAGATGATTTTCTCAAACAGATTATTTGAGTTTAAGCTTTTATTTTCCAATTCTTTTTTTTTTTTTTCCGCATTTTATATTTCAGTTTTTAAGTGCTTATTATTTCTATTAAATTTAAATATATGTTGACTATACATAATAAAACATAATAAGTACACTCGGATGAAATGCATCAGTGTTAATAATTAAATCTAAGTAAATGTTAAATACACTTTAGATGAATAAAATAAAAATATTAGCACTGATATTAAAGACTTCAAATAAAAATAATAGTTTAAAAGATTTTTCAGTTTGCAGTCTGTTTCAAATGGACTAAATCAAAAGAAGAAAATGTTTTTCTGAAGATGCTTGATCATTATAATTAATAGTGAAGAATAAATTAACTTTTTTAATTGAACATCTACTTTTTGTTTCTTCCACCATCAAATTCATTGAAAAATAATTTTTGAAATAATATTGTACTAGAATTTCACTAATAGTGGAAATTTAAAACTTGTTTTATAACTTGAACTTGCAAAATAAAACCCCAATTTTTTTTTCCCATCTTCACTTGGTTTCAGTTCAGTATTATTGATTTGTTTTGAATTAAGCAAGAATATATGCTGGGGTTAAAGCTAAATTTGTTGTTGATATTTTCATCTTATATCACATCTTGTATGTTTTTTGTTTTCAGATACATATCATTAGCAATGGAATTTTTTTTTGTATTTCATAAAGAAATTCAATGATAGGTTTCAAAATGTAAATCTTATTTTAAATATTCCTCTTAAATATAGTACTGGCAGGATTCATTTCACAATATTAATTTTGTTAGGATTATTTTCCACAAATTTTTAAGCATGAAGACAATCCACTAATCTATTCCAACAAGTTTTAGCTGGCAAGGTTAGTTCGTTTTGCAGCAGAGAACATTTGTAAAGTTGTTTAAAAAATATTCAATATGTTCTTTCAAATTTGGAAATTCGCAATCATTATCTGAAATTATAAAGGTGTGCCAAAATTCAAAGGTAATTTCATTCATGTCTTTATAGTTTTCTAGCAAATCACATGTATTTGAAATATTAGGCATATTATCTGTTGCAATTGGCTGAACAAAACATTGTACTTTTTTCACATTTCTAGATGCCATTATGCATGGATTTTTTGATGCATCCATAATGTTTACTAATTACATATCCCCTGTTGCAATTATCATGATGCACACTATTGATTCTATTATGGTTCTCATTGTTACTTATCACAAACAATTTTTTATAATACTGAAGGATACTTGCTATTTTTTTTTTTGTTAACAGAGGCTTATTACTTGTATTAATTGTGAATATTCCACACTAAAAAATGCATTAATGGCAGTATACACAAATTAAGGTACTTGCAAATCTAATTAATCTTTTTGTTCAAATGTATTTTTTTTGTGTGTGCTTAAGAGATGCTGTAGTAATATTACAGTGTTTGTTGATTTATTGCTTCAAAGTGACATTATTGAAAGAGAAGCTTGCAATTCTGCTCTGTTGTTTTTCTGGTTCTGTCAATCTTGAATGTAAAATTTATATTTAAGATTGTAAACAACTGTTATTTTTACGTTTACTAAACCCGTGGTTTTTCTTAATCTCTTTTTTTTTCCATCATTGAGAGATTTTATAAATTTATTAGCAATTTCCAGGTCTCTGGTAATTTTATTCTGATCTGGAATTAATTGCGTTCGATATCCCTGGAAAATAGATTTTGCCAATTTTTTGTTACATTTATCATTAATGAAAGGAGCTAAGTGAAAATCTATTGTTTTTTTTTTGTTGTTGTTGTTGATGTCTTCAGTTAGCTGTCTTAACTGCTTGAATCTAGTGCGCCATACTTTACATTGATAGAAACTAGAAAAACTAAGGAAAACAATAAGGCTAAGACAAATAATGATTACCATTTAAAAAATAAGGGAAAAAAAGAAATTTCAACATCCGACATAATTATTACTTTATTATTTATTCATAATTTCTAATTCATCATTTAACTAAGTTTAAATTACATCTTCAATAATAATTTCTTTGTATTCCTCACAAAAGTATCTTTCAAACCATGTATAATATTTCTTACCTGAGATAATCCATAGCTTCAGAATCTCCAAAAGTATTCGCGTAGTACCCCAAAAGTTACCAAAACTCAAAGGCATCTGTAAGAAAAAGATTCATCCTAGTAAAAGATACAAAACAAATAATTTCCAAAAGATAGATATGCATTTGTCATCATAACAATTGGCTTCTTGTCTATCTAAAACTAGAAATTGTAGGCTACTGTCTGTATCACTGATAAAATTAGTTTCATCTCTTCATTTTATATTTTTTTGTATACATCAGTGATATTTATATTCTTTATGCACACCAGTGATGCTATCTTGTTATATTTATTGTATCACATAGATATAATTTATTTGCATCCACAGAGTATCAAGGCATTGGCAAGAATCAGAATTTGATTCTTTGCTTGCATGTGCAATCTTTCTGTACATTTGATTATTAGTTTTGTAAATCATTTGTTATACAACACGCAAGAGTAAACACAAACACATCATATAAACATAATAAATTATTAAACCTTTTGAGAATCATTATTTTTATAAAATAAGTGGATTATATTAGAACACACAAAATTACTGTACATATGAATTCATATGGGCATAAATAAATATAGAATTTATATACACACATCAATACAAATCCAATAAATCATTTTTCAAATGATAAATTGTTAAACCTTTTGAGAATCATTATTTTTTTTAAATAAGTGGATTATATTAGAACACACAAAATTACTGTACATATGAATTCATATGAGCATAAATAAATATATAATTTATATACATACACACCAATACAAACCCAATAAAACATTTTTCAAATAATAAATTATTAAACCTTTTGAAAATCATTATTTTTATAAAATAAGTGGATTAGAATACGAAATTACTGTACACATGAATTCATATGAGCATAAATAAATATAGGATTTATATAGACACACACTACTACAAAACACAAATTAATAAAAATTAAATCATTTTTTCAAATAATTAAAAAAAATTAAAATGTTATTCAAAAAATTAAAATTGTATACTTACGATCCCAATATTCTGCGATTATGTTTAGACTCCATGGAAGGCCTTGTTTGTGAATCAGCGTATTTTTAATCCGATAAAAGTGTATTTTTAGGCCGATAAAAGTTTTCTGACTTTATTGCTTCGTGAAAATTACAAAATTGATCAAAAAAATTAAATTCGCTGGTTACGAAAAAACCAAATTTCATCAGATTTTTTTGTTAAAGACATCTTTAAAATGCTACATCAGAGATCTGTCAAATGCCCCTATTTCTGTTGACGTCATGCTTCATTTTGACCAGTCAAATAAGACGAGTGGGGGGACTCGCTTAATAATCTGAACCAGTTAAATTTCATCTTAGCCTGGAATGATTATTAACTATGAGAATGTGAATTTCAAGAGTGATAGGACCTTGTTTATATTAATTGTTGTAATAAATAATCCAATAATAGATTTTAAGTAACAATCATTTTTTGCTGATGGAAATAATAAATTGGAGATTGCGTCTGTGTTACATTTTATATGATATAATAAAATATGTACATGTTTAAAGCTAATCGTTTTAAAATTTGAGCATTTTTTTTTTTATGTTGCATATTTCAAAAACTACTATGAGAATTAGGTTGTCGTCGATTAGCCACCAAACACCGCCTGATGTCACTGTTTTCATGCAAAAGCACAGAAATATACTGCTCACGCGGCCTATAGAACAGTTCTGTTCATATTGGCCGCTAAGCAGCTTTTGTGCTTCGTGGTACTATCACACACTTCACAGATCGCTACAGTATGATGTGAGGGTGTGTAGAATTCGTTATCCTAAGTCTTTGAATGTGTATTCTAAGTACTTATTTTTTATACGACCTGACATAGTTTTAGATAGCATCATAAGACAAAAGTCGCGCTTCCGCACACATTTTTAAGGTTAAACGAATTTCAAAAGTGTACGTTTTGGTCATTATATAGAAATCACGTATAAAATGTATTTTGCACTGGGACAGCTACGAGACTTTCAAAGCATAAGCTTGGTTTGATCAGAGGGAATTGTTTCGTAAATTGTTTTAAAATAGTGTTGAAATTTTTTTTTTTTTTGATCAGACGTTAATTAAAAAAAGGAAATATTAGATTTTATTAAATAATTTTGTTTTTAAAAATCGGATCCCCCCTTCCTGTAAATTCCAGCACTATGCGCTGACATGTAGTATAAAAAAAGTAAATTGTAAATCAGTCCGGTAACGTTATATCTATTGGTTTTTGACTAGCATTAGAACATCAGGCGGTGTTTAGTGGCTAATCAACGATAACCAAGAATTAAAACTTAATACACATATTAAAGTATCTGAAAGAGTTAATAGGAGGTTTGTAAATATTAATATAATAAAGATTGCTCTATTATTTGAACTATCTTAAAGTTTGTTTTGCTAGATGTTTTGAACCAATTGTAATCATAACTTATTTAGATGCATCCTGTCAAGAATGACCGCGAAACTTAGGAATTTTGAAAATATTATTATTAACAAGAATGATAGATCTTCTAAAGTGCAATTATAATTTTTTTCTAAATTGAAAATTACTTTGTAGAAGTTGTATCTAGCATTTCAAATAGTAATAGTAGTTTTTTTTTTTTTTTTTCCCAGGACTTTCTTCATTTCTGTTCTTATACAGCCTTTCTCTTATATTATTAATTTTTGTTGATAGTATTGTGTATGATTTTTTAATTTTATTGCCTTTAAATAAGAGTTCATTAAAAAATATTTAATTTCTATGTGAAGAAATTAATTTTATATTAACTACTTCAGCTTCAAGCCGCCATATTGAACTTTTTAAAATACTGGCCTGATACACAATTTTCACAATAACTTCAGTTTGAATTATGTTAGAGCAAAAACAATTACATTGCTAGAAACTAGAAAAACTAAGGAAAACAATAAGCATAAAATAAATAGTGATAACTATATAAAAAATAAGGAAAAAAAGAAATTTTCACAACCGAAATAATTATTATTTTATTGTTTGTTCATAATTTGAAAATTAACATTAACTAAAATGCAAATTACATCTTCAGTGATAATTTCTTTGTATTCCTCACAAAAAAATCTTTCTAAAGATATATAATAAGTCTTACCTGAGATAATCCATAGCTTTACAATGTCCGAAAATGTTCCTATAGGAGTTCTTCATTTTTATCTTCTACCCCAACTGTTGCAAATTGTCAAGGCGCCTGGAAGAAAAGAGTTCTCCCTAATAAAAGATAAAAAATTAAAATTCTAACAGAATATAAAAATAATGAAGGAAGTGGAAAATTATTACTTACCATTATAAATACAATAAAAAAATAAAATGTCATCATCATCATCATAGTACAGGTATATTATAAAAGTGGTGTATATGTATGAATCATGAAAGTTCTGCCAATGGTTATGGGAAAACTCAAAAGCCTATTAAACAAGATGCACTATTTTGATTTTAGACTTTGGATAAACCAACCTTGTTTATAACATCATCATCATCATACTGAATAATCATTGCCAATACAGAAAACAATTTACAAATTTCTCATTTCAAGAGGCAGACAATGATTACTAAAAAGGTTCTATGGCAGATATTTATATAAAAAAATGTTTATATTCTACCTCTTCCAAGATACGTCTTCCAGAGAAGCATACCTGTTCATATATGCTAATATAAATATGCAAAATATTTCAATCAGGCAGTCATATGCCTATAAAGTATAAAATGAAGTTAGTAAAAAAACAAGTTAATAAAACAACAAATAAAAACTAAATTAGTAAAACAAAAACAATGAAAACCATGTTAGTAAAACAAAAATTAGTAAAAACAGAATAAAAAAAATTACTGCATTATATACAATCAATTTGCTAGAGAGGAATAAATTGTAAATAGTCTTGAATCAGTGTGTCAACCATTCATCCATTGTGCTGGTAGCTAAAACAAACAACAAAAAAACAATAATAAAAACATTGCCTTTCATATGTGCTACCTATCACAGAGTAAAAAATCAGTCAGTCATTTTTCTTGAGTGGCATATTTATTAGTTTTCTGATAATAGTTGATAAAAGTTTTTATCAAATAACATTAAAAAAAATCTAAAATTGAATACTTACCTACTATAGAAAACTTCAAACCTGGAGTTTTAGTAAAATTCTCTACATTCACAAGTTTGCAGGTTACGTTGGAACAGATTACTGTTACTAGATGAAGGGCCTGGCGATTGATATCGTTGGGAACACTTGTTGACGCTGTGTATTGATATCATCCAGAAAAGCACTCGTAGTTTTTTTCTTTTTGGCTGGTAAAGTAGTTTCTTCTTCTGATGACGAAAAATATTCTTCAAGATCACTATAACTAACATTATCCTCGGAGTCAAAGGGCTTAGATGGGACAAATTCATCACCGCTAAAATAATCCGTATCAGAGGCCATCATGTCCCGTTCATTTATTTTGCGTACTTTTCTTTCCGTTAATCTAACAAATTGTGAAAAAATTTTTTAAAAAAATTGACCTTATTCGCAAAAAAATTAATAAAAATTTTATTTTTTAACTTACAGAAAAATGGCGACTACCTACGAAAAGAGGAAAAAACAACGAAGAGAATTATGGTATAGGCGCATGCGTAGTCCTTATAGTTTTTCCGTAATTTCAAACAGAAAAACGAACTTCAACAAACGAACATTAACGAGCGCAATCGTCGCCGACAAACCGGAAGTAGTTAATACATGACATTTGTAAAATAGACTATATTGTGATTTATTTATTTTTTATAGAATTTTGTGTTTGGATACTAACAGTGTTTGAGTCATTTGACTTTTAAAACTGCATATATTCTAGCTTCAAAGCTTGTATGTATAAGAAAGGTTTAAATTAGCCATGTAAATATTGGTAAAAGATTGAATACTTTTTATAATTTTTTTTATTTCTTTTAATTAAACTTTGTGTGTGGGCATTTAAAATGCTATTTATTTCTCTTGCTATAGAAAACTCAATAATGCTGAATATTTTTTGGTAATATTTTCAGGTCCAGATCTTATTCCAGATCTCGTTCACGATCTGCATCACCCCGTCGACGTGATTCAAGATCTCATGATAAAGATTCAGTTAGGGACAGATCATCTCGAAATGGCAGTCCAAGGGAACGTTCGCAAACAAATAAATCACCCAATGAACGTCGTTCTAATAGTCAGAGTAGGAGCAGAAGTCGTTCTAATGAATAAATTTTACAGCATTTGATGAAACACTTTACTAACATTTTTGCTTAGAAAAATGCTAATGAAATAGCTCTTTGTTTTTCCTAAATTGAAATTATTTTTATTTATTATATATAATGAACAATTGTTTATTGTCATTTTTTATTTCAATGCCATTAAAAAAAGCTTGTTAATTAAGCTTTTTCTAAAGATATGTAAATGTAGTAAAGGAATTTTTTTTAATTACTATTATGAATAAAACTTCATTCTCATTTGTAGCATATAAAATCATTTTTTTCATTTTCAGAACATGCTAGTGAAATTTTGATAGTATACTGGTTCTAATAATAAAGCTATTGTAGATAAATAGTCTTCTAATTCTTTGAAAATTGCATCAAAATAAATTACATTTTCTGAAGATGACAAGTTTATATTCATTTTGTGAAAAAAGAATTTTCAATAAATAATGCTCATGATCTTTTTAAAACCGAATAAGTGATCAAAAGAAAAAAACACGATAAAGAAAATGGTACTTGTAAAAAATATTCTTATTTTTAAAGTTTTATAATTTATTCATTTAACAGTATATATGATATAGCCATTATTTCATTGCATGATATGAAAATTCAGGCTTAAGGAATTACTTGCTATTCTAGTTCCTTTTAGCAAGGAAGAAGCTTTATTTAAATGCAATTTTTCTAAATAAAAAACAAAACTTCCAGGTATGAAATAGCATTTTCACATGTAATGTTTGTAGGCGGTACTTATTTTAATGTTGTAATTGGTTTTTTTTTAAAAATTCATTTTGAGCATCTATAAAAATGAAAAAGCAACTAAAAGTAAATGATAAGTCTTTCTTGCAATATAAAACATGTTTTCTCTGTTTAAAAGATTATTATTTATATCCTGCAATGTTAAGCATGCTTTCAACTATTTAAGTGTCTGAGGCCATATTTAAATGTGTATATGTAAATGATATAATTTAAATAGACGGATTTTTTTGATAGGGGAATGCAAAATTCTTTTTTATTAATAGCATAAGCATTGTTAGAAAGGTTGTTTTACAATAGCGTGTTGAAACCGCTGGAGGGCGGGCTCGGTTTGTAAACAAAGATAAATATAATGTTGCCGGGGCCGAGTTTCTTTTCTTTTTTTGGTTGGCTTTGGTTTTTTGATTTTTTTTTTGTTTATCACATTTATAAAAGTAATATCAAATCAAATTTTTTGTTTAAACACGACCAAAACAAAAAAAAAACCAAATGCATAAACAAAAAAATTACAAATAAATGAATTTACAAAAGAAAAGTACTTCATTTTTTTGGCTTTTGATTCTTTTTTTTTTTATTATTTATATTTTCAAAGGGGACGGGGTTTGTTTGTTTTTTTACCGTCTACGTATTTTTTTTTTGTTGTTGTTTATCACATTTAAAATAAAAGTACGGCGGCTATCAAATCTATTTTGGCTACCCCAAACAACAACAAAAAAAAAAAACCAAAACCAAAAAAAAAACGGATCGATTAAAACCAATGATTTTTAAAAAGTAGTTAACCGATTTTTTGTTTGTTTTGATTTAATTCTCATTAAACTCTTTTCTATTTTCGGTTCGGTATTGTACGACAAACAAAAAAATCAGCCGATTCAACTACTTCTTCTTTCTTTTTTTCGGTTTGTTTTGTTTTTATTTTGATAAATAAATCTATTGTCCGTTTAACGGTAACATTTACAAGCCAAAGTCCAACTTTGGGGGAGGGAAAGGTGTTTGCAATTGCTAACAGAACGGAACGCCAACAACTCGAAGATTGACCAAGTTTTGACAGTAATTCCCCCTCAAAAAACATCAATCTATACGGCAATTAAAAGAAACTTTTTGGGCTCTTCAGGCAAATAAAAAAAAAAACACAGCAGGCATGCAGCTTCAAGGTGTTTTGTTTGATAAACCACCGCCGGTTCCAGCAGTCAGAGAAGAATCCTTGTTCTTTCTTTCTTTGACATTCGGCAAAACAAGTTGTCCTATTTTTTGCAGCTATTCGATTAATCAGCTCGCAGTTGTTGTCGCACGAAACGTGACTTAGAGCGTGATTTGATGGGAAGCGCGCTTTGAACTACACTTGGCCCATTTTTTCAGCAGGAAATGGGGGCTAGGGAAGCATGAGACTCTGCTGATAATTGTTAGTAGACCTTCCTAAAAGATGCGAGATAGAGGGGGAGTGGTCTTAATGAATATTAAAATAGTTTCGACAATCGGAATTCCAGCCACCCTCAGACAATACTGTAAACAAAAGTGAAATATGATCGCTAGTCCGAAATGCTTAGCCCGAATCTGAGTCGTAAGCTGACATGATAGCTCCTGCGGCAAGATTGGCTAAATGTTCACGTTTCTGTGCATTGGCATAGAAATAAACACAGTCAGCCGGTGCCCTCCCCTTATCAACAGACTATTTCTAGGCTTACGCGTTAGAAATAGAACGTTCTATAGCGGCGGAGGCGGCCATCTAAACGGCATATTTCTGTGCGCTAGCATAGAAATAACGCCCTCCGGTGGTTTCAACACGCTATTGTAAAACAACCGTTAGAAATGTGCCATGCTTCTTTAAATTTGCACTTCCTGTCTTTCATTCAGAACATACAGTCTTAACTTTTGTTGGATTAAAGGGGTGGGATTCTCGAAAAAGATTGATTTAATGTCAGTTGACTTAAACATGGATATAGTGATATGTATGCTATGCTACTCTAGTTTCAATATTTGACTGCGATTCTCCAAAGATAAACTGCATTGCAAACCAAATTGCCACACATTGATCCTATATACGATTTGTAAGGCTGTTTTGGGCGTAGCTTGTCCTCGGTATTATTTATAAGTCTATTAGAGGAGGAGGCTTCCTGAAACTATAGTTGTGGGTGTCTGGGCAAATATACAGACTAGGATTTTGTATCAGGCTGTGATAATTTATGTCTAGTATTATAATAAAACTTCTTGACAATAGGTCTATCCTATTTTACACAAGTCTTTGATGTACCCTTCTATGGTTGGTTTCATATTTACATAATATAAAATTTCAATATAGGAAACCCTTAAAATGCATCAATTTATATGCAGTAGGAGCCAGCAGTTGAGAATGAATTGCATCTCTAATCTGTAAGAGTTTAACTATCATTTTAAACTTGAGATGACTGTTATCTCTGTATGTATAGATCTAAAAATTCTATATTTTTCAGTGTGTTTTACTGTTCAATAGTCCTATTTAAGTATGATATTTGTACGAACTTTTGTTGCAGTTATTTGACTCTCAGGTGTGCAAATGAGAACGTCTACATATTTCATATATTTTAAGTTAGGTGTAGATTTTAAATGTTTTGGAATAATTAAATTCTCAAATTTTGTAAGAGCGATACTACACATGATAGCACTTATTGGGAGGCTCATGGGCCATCTGAATTTCATTGCATAATATTTATTGTTTGCCAGGGTGATGATATCCTTATTAATCTATTTTAAACATTCAACTGTAAATGCAGTTTTATTGGGATCGGAATCTGCACTTTGTAGAGCATCTTTGACAATATCTATTGATAATGTGCATGAAATAGAGCCATAAAGTTCACTTATATCCATTGATGCTAATGTGTAGTTTTTTTAATCTATATTCTAATCTTTGATTTTATTAACACACTTAAAAGATTTTATAGTGTATTTACTGAGGCCAATAAGTGCCATCAACCTCTTGACAATCATTTTTATTATCTTATAACATCAGTCTAAGTGGATGATCTACTTTGTGCAATTTGATATTTGCAAATATTCTAGGGCTGGTGACAGTTAGGTATATTTGGAGGTATTTATATCTTGTAAATATTTTATTACTATAAAAGCTTACATTTAAAAATCACGCACTCACGTAATGTCTATTACACATAATTTATATGTTTAGACTCCAGAAAAAAATAGTTTTATTTTTGCACCATTTTATATTAATTTTTTTAAGTAGTTGTATATGCATCTTAATTTAAGTTAATAATTTTCATGTAACTAAGCATGGGATTTGTTAATATTTGGAGACAAGTAAATATGTGCTAGATTTAATTATATTAAGGCGGAGTTGTTCCCATTAGAAACTATATGGGCAGATTACATTCAATATATAAAATAGTCAATAATATATATTTCAGTGAATTATAATTGCAAATCAGACAAAAAAAAATTGCCAAAACAGAATGAGTATTTGTCATACTAATATTTAAATCTCTGAAGGTGGTAAAGAGTATCTTGACAGAAAGTTGAAATCGATTTTGTAAAATTATGAGAAGAAATTTTGGATATGTCAACATTTAAAGAAGTCAAATTTACTTATTTCTTTTTAGTTGAATGGTCAAGAGTGGTAAGTGCATTTTAACTAAAAATTGAAATGACTTAGTATTGCATAAGTTAGGACATTCCAAAAGATTATAGGCAAAAGAATACATGCAACCACGGTAGAACAAATCTACAAAATTCATTATGATAGTATACTCAATGTTGTAAATTTGATGCTATTCTCAATGCAGACATTAATTTTTTAAATTGATTTAAACAGTGTACTTCTGTATTATATCTTGTGTGTTATTGTTTTTAAGTTATGGCATAAAAAAAAAAATCTATTAATTTATTAATGCAATATATTCGGTTTTTATCCAAATCCCACACACACAAAAACCCAGCTTATTTAAAAAGTAATGATAATTTTTGACTTTCAATAGACAATTCAGAAACACTTTTTGATACAATCTTTTGTATCCTTTGGCTAACAGTTTTATTTTGTTACTATTAGAAAGTAGTGAAAATGAGAAAATCACTTCCAAAAGTAAAATGTAAGCATTACTTATTTAATATGCTGTATCATTATCCTATACAATTGTATCCATTACACCTATATCAAATATATTGTTTTAAAATTCCTGTTGTTGTTTTTTTTAACTGTTCAGTGCTTTGTCTTTGAGTGTAATTTCAAGTTGCATTTTTTATTGCATAGCATATAATATAATGCAATTTTCTATTGCAATATATTTATTAATTGTTCCTACATTTAAAAATAAGCACATTTATTACCTTTATTTCTGCAAATTATTTTTATATGAGTTTTACTTTTGTATATTTGCCTACATATATATATTTAATATACCTGAGAATATGTACTAATTGTTAATGGTATTTAGTCAACCACCATGTGATAAATTCAAAAGCAATAAAAGATTAAAATTAATCACAATATCTTTAATCTGAAGCAATATAGAACAAAGACAAATAATATTTATGAGTTTTTTAAATTGAAATTTTATGTCCAAATTATGGTTATGTGGTTTATCCTGAAAACTGAATAAATAAATAAATGACTGCGGCCATAGAAAGATAATATTAACATATAAATATTAAATCAACAATTTATTAGTGCTTACTTTAGAACAAAGGATTTAATCTGGGCTGGAAGCAAAAACTAGTAGTTGAACATAAATTTTAGATAACTTTTTTGTTTAGAGAAGTTCAGTAATATTCTGATTACAAATAATTATAACAGTTGAAAATCTAATGAAGGCATGATTTTCAGTTGAAATGTGAATACAAATATTTAGGAGAAATAAGATTTTGATGAAATGGTCAGGGAATAGCTTCTTCTTCAAAGATAAAAATTGAATTAATAACTTGTTAGGTGAAAAAGACAAAAAGAAATACTATTTTGTTAAACTGGGGTTAGATTGTGAATAGTAAGAGATGAATGGAAGAAAAATAATGTAAAACTCATAAATTTACAGTTCTAGCATAATCATCCAGTTAGAGTATGGAAGAGAACAAAAAAAATCAAGATCAGGAGATATTTCATTAAAAGTTCATGAATGAGTTTGAATTTAAAGATGTAATTTTCTGTATATATAACAATTTAAAGACTATTAACCAATTCTGATGATTAGTAAGTTTAAAGTAATGAATATTCCTAAATAGTGAATAATGATTGGTATAAGAGTCTATTAATTACTTGATAAACAATCTCATCTAGATCTATCTATACTATTTGAAGAAATGTTTTAAAAACAAAGAAGGGCTGGCAGTATGAGGTAAGATAACTAGAGAAAAGGCACTATTATTGTATTGAATTATTATAAGTACTGAAGTTATTTGTATTGCATAAATATAGCTATTCCTAAATTGAATTTCTAGAGAAAAGGCACTTATTATATTGAATTATAAGTACTGAAGTTATTTGTATTGCATAAATATAGCTATTCCTAAATTGAATTTATTTGTTTACAATTTCAGATTAAGTTTTATTTAATGTTCACTTCAGATGTTGCTGTTATGTGTAATCTTATTTTGAACTAACATTTGAAGGAGATCAAAACAAGTTCTTTTGTATATTTTCTGATATAATTTACTAATCAATTATTCAAATTAAATAATAGTTTTCAGTTTGTATTCTGAGAACATTAATTAAAGTAGGCAACACAACCATATATATGGATTTGAAAAGTATGGTAATTGGCCACTAGTTTTTATTGGAATCAGGTTTTAAATACAGTAGGCATATTTATTTTTGTGCAGTCAATTATTTCATCAACTCCATTTTGGAAAACGATTTATAAACAATTAGTATACGGTAGTAATTTTTTTCTCAATTTTACATAAAAACCCATGCATTACAAATAAAACTAAAATATGTATGCCGAAAATAGTCGTATAGTATAATAATTTGAAGTCTGTAAATACGAGTGGGCGGAATTATCTGTACCCTTTTGACTTTTAGTAAATTATTGTACCGCCTACTATTCAGTATAATAAATAAGGAAATTTGAGAGTACCAAACATTACACCATGCAAAGTAGATACGGAGAAGCCGGTGTGGCAATTTCATTTATCTTGACCGGGCGTTGAATTATCCGACTGCAGTAGGAAAAAACTCTTGTGAAGAAAAAAAATGTTGCTAATGTAACTGACGGACGGTACACTAACATGAAATAGCCCGGAAATGACATTTTTTGGGGGGATATATTAATAACAATATACTTATTTACATGCTATTCACTCTATCCCCTGAGGGTTCAAATACCCCAGGTTATTAATAAATAGCTTAGGCCCCTGAAAATGGATAACTAAGACGAACTTCTGTCGTATATCTACAAAAGTATCCCCTGCTTGATCTCAATTGTTTAATTTTTATATTTCAAAATTTATTGCTATATAAAATTGAAGGAAAAATATGGCTTTAAAAGAATATATTCTAGTGATAAGCATTAAAACCATCTTTTCAGTTAATAAAATTAATATTTGACCTATAAAGATTAATTAAGGGTACTCGGAAAGCGTAATCTAAAGCTATAAAAAATTTAATTATAATAGGCGGTGTTTAATTGAAAATATCACTTATTAAGTAATAGGAAATTATTCGATGATGGCAGTAAACTTTAAATACCAGATTTAACATTTTATTGCAACATATTTTCGCAATCACAAATATTTAAAATCATTCCTTTTTTTTTTTGCCCTTAGTTGACTAAAACTACCTAATTTCCTAGGCTTTTTTTTTTTTGTACTGTATGTGGTGCCATCTAGTGTTTTAATATTTATTTTTCTTTTTGTATCTCACTGCACATTGTCTCGGTTACATATGTAAAATACTTTAAATAAAATTTTATTTTGAAAAAAAAATTAAAACAGTCAATTTCAAATTATTTGTAAGTTAGAAATTCACTAGTCTAATCAAAAAATAAACTATCCAATATGACGAGATCAATTGAATTTTATATCTTACTACATCGTACAATATAAGACTGCAAAAAATTCTCTGTAGTTTTACTTGCCATTTAATCCCATAAATGATTTCAAGTCTTGCAATGTCGTGTCAAATCTTCCTAGCAAAATTGTTTATAATATATTGTGACTGCTACTATTTTTAATGTCAATCTCCTGTCATAGTTTTTGCACCCCCCCCCCCCAATTCATCTTGATATTTTATTAATCACAGTCAAAGTAGAATGATGGTATCTGCTCATTGTTTGTATCTTGGTGATGTTACTTTCCAAGTTTCATATTAACAAAAAAAAAATAGATTTCATTCTCAAAAATATACATCTTTCGTTGGTTAACTTTTAATTCTGTGAAGTCATATTTTGAAAACTGATATTAAGGCATTTCTAACCTTTATTGTTTCCAATGATTTTTTTCATATATATCTGCTTTAACATTTCCGAAGTAGCAAAATCTGTATTCAGTAACCAACAATTTTAATTTATGCATTAATTAAAATTCAACATTCTTAATTTTGTGGTTATTTTAAGATTAGTTTACTGTAAATCAACTAGATATAAATCTTTATTAACATGTTCTCAAACATAGATCCCCATTTACCGATGTTAGCTAACCTCAAGTTTTTCTTGGCTCTGAATAATTAAGAACATTTTACTTTTATATTCCTTGATTTTCTACCTGGCATGTGTAGACAAGCATATATTGTCCCAAATAAATTTACTGGGTGCATCAAACATCTTGATATCTTTGAGATGTTTAGTAGTGGAATGACTTGTTTTTTAGAAATTTTGTAACAAGTATTTTAATTCTTGTTTGAAGACAATTTTTCAAGGCACTATGTGGTACAATGCAATTTTTACATTGAAATTTGGTCAGTATGCCTTTATCATTTTGTCATCAATGGCAGTAAGATTTTATTGAAGCAAAGACAAGTGTTGAGTACTTCAGCAATGATGCTATCTAGATATAATCATTCTTTTTGCATTTGATTATCAAAATCACTTTTCTAGTTAGAAGATAGAATTAAAATATGAATCTACATGGAAACTTACTATCTTCATGACTACTGATACTGAAAGCAGTTTAAAACATTAAAGGGTTATATTCTTTTTCTAAGTACTTTGGAGTGTATGTGAAAATGTCAACTGAGCTTTTTTTCCCAATCAAAGTTTTGTTTCTGCTTTAACTAGATGTTGATTTTGGCTGACTTATTTAGCCATAGCCGGAATTGTCCTAAAATGCTGTAGAATTTGTCTTCTTATTCCAGCCAAAGCTTTTTTGGTGGTGGTCTATAAAATGACATTGAGGCAGAATATAAAATAATATTGAGAAAATGATATGTTATTTTACAAAAGATCCTATCGCAATTGTTAGTAGCATAATTATGATATCCCAAATGTTATTAAGGCATTGACAAAGTATTATTTTGAAATTAAAAATAAACATTTTTAGTAGTCTTGTATAATTACTTTCAATCTCTTTCATTTTAGGATCAAGATTAATCAAATAAAAATCTTAAAACTTCATTTTCTGTGAATGGTACAATGCTCATTAATATTCTACATGCAATGTGAAAACTTTGTGATATGAGAGTTATATAGGAATGCTTTGAGAAGTGCAAAAATGTCTACCTACTAATATATGGCAGGAAAGAATACAATTTATGATCTCGATAATTCTGTAGATAATATTGCATTTGCTTCTGTATATTACAATAAAAATAATGTGGATATGTCTTTAGAAAATGTAGAATCTTAAATTCTATATAGAGTTCATTACATTTGTTAGCAAGATTATTTCTCCAACTCTCAGTTTGAAGTTGAAAAAAATTTGATATCTATTCTGTCCTGTATTAAATAAATTGTTGCCTCAACCAAAATCAATATCTCCCAAGTTAATGCTCCACATTTATATATATATAATTGAATGAATAAAAAACATCTGAAAGCCCCCAAAATTATAAATCAAAAAAGTTTAATAACCATATTTAGCTTATTTAAATAAATAATTAACTGGCAATTCTCCATAGCATCTAGCTTGTTAAATATAATTGGATTTATTAAGGAAATGATTCATTATCTTTTCAGATATTTGTAATCAATTAAAAACTTAAATGCCCCAAACAACTCTGGAATGGCTAGTCACAAACTTCATTGCTAGTTATTCCATTAATTTCATAGAAAAGAACAGAAAATATGCTTTTTCAATACTTTCATTATTGTTTACATAATTTAATTTTCACTAGTAAATTATTGGTTTAATTTCAGTTAAAATTTAATAATTGGTTTATTACAACTAAATAATATGCTGGTGATATTTAAAATTGTGTTTTTATCCATAAACTTAGAAGTTATGTGCTGAAAATCATTCATTAGATCCTGTTGTGATTAAAGACTGTTTCATATACCATTCTATTTATGATATATTTTTGTTCATTAAAGTCATCAATCTGAAGAACATAATTGGTCTTGCGATCTCTAAATTTTCAAAATATGAGGATTTTTAAGTGAAATTTTTTTCCAGCATGTTTATGTTAAATCTATAGAGTGTGTCAATATCATTTTCATAAAAGAAATTTAGCAGAATAACTAATTTAATTGAAACAGTTGTAAAATTATGGTATATTCATCATGGTTTGTATCTTGTTAAATGCAGCTATAGTACGTTAATGTCTGAGCTGCTTTTCAGCAATCTTTCTGCATGTCCATCTAAAATATTTTGTTAAAGTGATAATTCATGTGAAAATGTATATTATTTACTAAAGCAAATTTCTTATAAGTTGCATTAAAAACCTGAATTATCAAGAATAGAACAATCTTCATCATATGTTAAAGTTAAAAGCCAAAAATTACAAATACTTTGATATAATTGCCAATTTTTTTATTACAATCGGTGATATTGCTCCCTTTTTCATTATTATGTAACAGTTGTAACAATATAAATATACTTTGTGTATGTATATCCATTTATTTTTAAACATTGCAACAAATTTTATTGTTTAACTAAATCAAATATATTGAGCAAATCATTAAAACAATAAGTATCGTACTTTTATGTATTTTTCTGACAACTAATATCTAGTACATCTTGATTTTCTAAAACCACATTAATCCTTTAGTGATCCCTTACCATATATAACAAGTTGCTTTGAAATTTTTTAAACTACTTTCTATAGTAAATGACAATGTTATTCAATAAAATTTCTATTGTTTTGAAGTAGCCATATTATCAAGACTTATAAACTTTAAGATTGAAGAGAGTTATTTTAAACTTCAGCAAAATTGATATCTTTGTCAAACCTGAGTGATATGATAGGATATCATTAAAGAAATAAGAATTTTTGCATAATTCATGAAATAGATTATCAAAATACTGCTTTTATTCATTGACAATATTTATTCTATAAACGAGTATCAATTTATTTAATAGAATTATGACGTCGATTTCCCAAGTGAGTATAATCATTTCAAAGTATTACGATTATTAGACGATTATTTTTTTGCTTTACAATTTTAATCCAGAAATCATTCATTTTAGCAATCAAATTTCACATTTAAAACCTTATTAACTTATAAACAGTCGCATTCATTTCTATTCAGCCAACCCACAAAATATCTACTTCCTTTTTACTACAATTGTTAAATAATTTTTATTTTTAGTGGAGAAATTTTTATTAGAATTTCATTTTAACTTAACATGATTGCAGTTCCTTTTAAATTTGAAATAGGATCTATTTTTTAAGGCTACTATCATTGTGTTAAATTAACTTCTTGTAAATTCTAACTTTTAACTATAACAATCCATAAAGTGCCATTGTTTTGAGCATGGATGCATTATAGTAGTAGTAAATTATTTTTTTTATCTGAACTTGAGTTGCCACATTACCCAAACTATGTGATGTGCAAAAATTCAATGATAGTATATTATTTCAGTTGGAAATGAATCTAGCTATATTTTATTACTTCTATGAAGTTTTAAAGTCTTATAAAGCATTTTTATCAGTAATAATGTATTCATAACACTGCCATGAAATAAAAACTTAATTTTTAAAATCTATCTGTTCTATGAATTGGCAGTATGTGCGACTTCATTTCATAACAGCAAAGTGTTTTAGGGATTTTAAAATTATCCCACAAATTATTTAAACTAGAATAAGCTGTTATATTTATCTCTTGTTGATGGTTCTAGTTTCAAGAGACATGATCCTGATCTAGCTCTAAAGAGCAATAATAGTTGTGTGGATGTAGAGGTTTATGCTAATGCTTGACTATCCATATAATTCTTTGGATTATGCAAAAATATCTTTTTTAAAGTTTATTTACTGCATTTTGTATACTAAAGGTACCATATAGCAGTACTTAGGTATGTACATCCAGAATATTGTTACATTTTGCCCTAAGATTAGCAATGGCTAGATTAGTAACTTGTTTTATAGAATAAATCTTTTAAATCCAGTCACAAAAATGATGTTTGACTGTTGATAGATTATGATTTGATAATGCTGGGTAATTTGTAGTTTATAACTCATTATTAGTATAACTACTTATACCTATATATTATTTAATTCATGCTGGCACTTATGCTTATTTATGTTATATTTACACTTTATATTTATTTATTTGTGATAAATAGAGATGATGTGTTGATTCCAACTCACCATGGTCACATCAGCATTCCATATCATTACAATATATATAATAATTAATATCTATATTATTTTGAAGTTATATATATAATCTTGTCATTTAAATATTAACAAATACAGTAAAATATAAAGTTCAACTTTAAAAACTTTTATCCATGTAGGAGTGCTTTTGACTAATTTTATAGTCTTTGTCAACTAAAACATTCTTTTTTAAGGTGCTTTCAAAGTCTAGCTTTCCTAAAATTCATTGATGTTTATGTTTGCTGCCTGTCTATTAAGCCATGCTTACATTTATATATTAACATAGCTTTCTTTATTTTTCTTTTATTATTGTTTCTTTCAATTTATAATACTTTCATATTATTATAACAAAAATTAATACATAATCTATTATGAAAAACTTGTTGAAATGTTATCATTTCCATTACAATTTTGTTTAGGTTTTTGAACTCCTTTTAACAACTGCAAGTGTTTTTTAGTTTTGTTTTCCAATGTACATATTGATTACCCTCTATATACACTACCACATTTACATCTCCATTTATATATGATGTAATTTTGATTTAAGAATGAGGTTTTCATTTTTGAATTATTTTATTTAATCTAACAGGTGCATAAAATGTAATTTCACATATATCATATTTTCCTTGCAAAATTCACTTATTCATTTGAAATATATGGTATTAGAATCAATCTTATTATTTATATTTTCATTTCTATATTTCCTATTAAAATTTGTAATAGTATTATATACAAGATGACAATTATATCCAACATTTAATCAAAACTGCATCACAGAATAAACCATTATGCTTAATGATGGATTTGGGAGGGGTATTTTATTATAAAACATGATTAGTTGAGAAAATGCTACAGGAAATCCTTGGATTTGGTAAAATTTATATTAGATCTTAGTGAAATATATGGATCAATTGATCGAATAAGGCCTATTAAAATTATTTCTAATCCATTAAATTTAAAGAATTTTAATGTGAAAATAATAAAATTTATAGTTAAGGCACTAAATTTTATTGATAAAAACATGCAGTTTTAAATAATGATTCTATAAAATGGATAATGGTTGGCCAATGGGTCTATCTACAATTGCTTAGATATGCAATTTTGTAATTTCAACATAAATTATTTGGAAAAAGATTTATCAAAATGATATTACTGTATATTATAGATATGTGGATGGCATATTTCTATGAGTAATCCAGATATTAAAGAAATATTTAATGAATTAAATGGTTTAAAATGGATGAAAAGTCAATGTGTGTTCAGTTTCTTGGTCTTAAGATAACTAGAAATAGATACAAGTTAGATTACTATATGATGATTAAACCAGTAGAAAAAAGTGAGTACATTCCATATAAGTCAATGGTGCCAATATCACAAAACAGCAGGGTTGAAGTCTTTTTTTGTTTAGAAACAATGTAAGTATACATCAGATAAAAGTAAAAATATTGAAATTTATATGAAGGAATTATTAAATACTGGATGTAATTATCTTGTATATATTAAAATTTTTAGTAGGAAATAAAGAAATATAAATAAGGTTGATTCTACTAACAAAAAAATATGGATATCAATACAATATATTTCAAATGAAGAAGTGAATTTTATAAGGAAAATATATAAAAGTTTTATGTGTAATTGCATTTTATACACTTCTTAAATAAAATAATTCAAAAGCTAAAACCTCATTCTTAAATCAAAATTGCATCATATATAAATGGAGATGTAAATGTGGTAGTGGATATATAGGGGAATCAAGATGTATATAGGAGAACAACTGAAAAACACAGTTATTAAAAAGAGTTCAAAAAACTAAACAAAATTCTAATGGAAATGATAATGTTTCAACAACAGTTTTTATGATCATAATAGATTATGTATATATGATTTTGATTATAATAATATGAAAATATTGCAAATTGAAAGAAACAATAATAAAAGTAAAATAAAGGAAGCTATGTTAATATATAAATGTGAGCATGACAGTCAGAAAACATAAAAATTAATGAATTGTGGAAAGTTAAACTTTGAAAGTGTGTTTGAAAACATCTTAAAATAGAATTAGCATTAGTTGACAAAGACTATGAAGCTAGTCAAAGGCTCTCCTAGGCGGATAAAAGTTTTGAAAGTTGTACTTTATATATATTTATTTTACTATATTTACTAATATTTAAATTACAAGATTAAATATATATATATGATCAATGAACCATTGGTAGTGTTTTAGAGTTTATTTTTTTTGGCTAGTCTGGTTGAGTTGTGAATTTGGGATAATTTTGACTATTGACTAATTTAGCTTTATGCTTTTAATATATATATAGGATTTGAATTTACTTGATTTTAAAAAAGTACAAAAGCTACAACTCATGTTGATTGATTATTTCCCAATTTAAATTTAGTGGAAGATCTAAGAGTCGAATTGAACAGATCTTACCTTCAGTTAGCTAAATTTATTATAACATAATAGATAATTTAGAAATTATTATGATGATTTGAAATATATAGAGAAAAATAAATATATCTTAAAAACATTAAGAAAATTGTTAACCATGTACTTTATTATATAAAAGTTTATTACATCTCTGCCATGCTTTCTCACTGAACAAGTGATGAGTTAATTTAAATCTATTTGTAAAGATATAAATGATTATTTATTAATCAAGTATTAATTAAGAATTTAAAAAAAGAAGGGTTTATTTAGGAAGAAACATTTTCAAAAGTAGTGTAACATCATAATATATTAAATATATCCGGGTATTTGGCGCCATAATGAATTTTATTTTAAATTGACTTAAGACACAATTTTCACAATAACTTCAGTTTTGTTAATGTTTGAGCAAAATACTATATATTGATAGAAAAACTAAGGAAACAAGGCTAAGACAAGTAGTGATTACCATTAAAAAAAATAATTAAAAAAAATTCAACATCCACAATAATTATTACTTTATTGATTATTCATAATTTCTAATTTATTAATTAGGTTTAAATTATATCTTCATTGATAATTTCTTTGTATTCCTCACGCAATTCTAATTCAAACCATATATAATACTTTTTAACTGAGATAACCTATAGCTTAAGAATCTACAAAAATAATCACATAAGAATTCTTCATTTTATCTTGCACTCCAAAAGTAAAAATATCTCTAAGCATCTATAAGAAAAAGATTCATCTTAATAAAAGATACAAAATAAATCATTTCAGAAGGTGGCTATGCATTTGTCATCATAGCAGTTGGTCTAGAAATGAAGGCTACTGTCTATCGATAAAATGAGTTTCAGCTCTTCATTTTATATTTTTGTGTACACCAGTGATGTTTATATTTTTTGTGCATACAAGTGATGCTATCTTATTTATTGTTCGACAGATATAATTTATTTGCATATAGCTCATTTGCTAGCTATAGACTTGAAAATAATGTGATGCAAGATGTGGAAAAACTACTAACTCCATTGCATGAGTACCAAGGCATAGGCAAGAGTCAGAATTTGATTCTCTTCCTGTATACAATTCCATGTGATATACATAACCATTGTGACTTTCACCACACACCACTTGAAACCTCTACTTTATTGGTTTTAAGAGTTTATATTTTTACATGGTACTATGCCCAGTAAATTTTGTGCTTGCTTTATCAACTGCAACCTTTCTGTACATCTGATAATCAGTCTTAAAATTTACATTGCACTACTCTGTAATACCTTAATTTTATATATTAAAAACACTGACATGTGAGTTGCAAACACTAATATACTAATAAATTATGAAACCATTTGAGAATCATTATATTATGTCTATAAAATAAGGTTGCTTCAAACTTGGATCAGAGCCCCAAAATTACATTGTACATAAAACACTACTTTGATTATATTTAAATACAAGTATAATTTATATACTACATAGACACACTAATATAAATGCAAACACATTAACAAATTATACATTTATTAAATAATAAAAAATTAAAATAATACTATTCAAATAATAAAAAAATTAAAATCGAATACTTATAATGAATGTTTTAATATTATCAAGATGAAGGCCTTGAAATTAAAATCATGGAGATATCTTTAATCATTTTGTTAAGGAGTCTGGTTGATATCAAAATCGTGTCTTTGTCTTCTTTGTGCAATCTAATAAACTGAACAGAAAAGAAAAAATTAGTGAACCTATTAATAAAAAATCCAAATTTTGTCTGATTTTAACATGCCATACACCATTTTAAAAAGGAACTAAAGCCCCAGGAATGGTAGGATTTTTAAAAATGTCATCCCTACAAAACAAATTTTAATTTCAACGAATTAGCTGTTGCTAGTGGCAATCCAAGCATATCTTATTACCATGCATCTGCTCCCTATTTGTATGTGATATAATGCACATACTATTCATGAAAGTAACAGAAATTTACTGACTATATTTACTTGCTAAAATATAGTATGTAAACATTGTTCATCATCATCATTAAAAGAAGCAATTGAAACATTGTGATTATGGGCGTAAATAATTTAATTCAATAAGTATGCAAAGAAAGATGAATAGATATAAAAAAATAAATTGTATATAAACAAAGTATAAATAAGAAATTTGATTTTCAACTTGTAACAAAAAATTATACTCTCACTTATCAATATGGATAGGATACACATGTTTTAGATCTATATATATATAATTATAAACTTTATTCAGTTTCCCTTCAGCCCTTGATTGAAAGAAAGAGAGTAAAATAATAACTAAGCATCTTCTCAACATGTATCATAGTAATAAAAATCTATATTATCATGATAATACCAATTTTTAAATTTGTATCATTTTCAACCATAACTGATTCACTGCAGGATGAAGGTCTCTTCAAATTTAATCCAGTTTTCCCCAAATCTAGTCTGTCTTTTGTACAACACATCAGCAAACTTACTTAGTTCATCTATATGTCTCTTTCTAGGTCTTTTACAAGCTTTTGGAATCCACTTTGTTCCTCTATTATCACCCTGTGTAGAAATATGTCTAACTAACTCCTCTTCAGTCTCTTAATTTTTTCATTAATGTTATTAATGCCTGATTATTCTCTTACCCATATATTTCATTTGTAATCCCTTCTTATTACTCCTAACATAAATCTGTCCATAATTTATTAAATAGTCTGATTTACTACTGTATTATATGTTCAAGTCTCAGATCCATAAGTAAGAATTAGTAAAACTTGTATATTAAAAACCTTTTCAAACTCATAGGCATATTTACTTTTAATTTTATATCTATTAAAATCAATTTATCCTAGTTTAATTCTATGACTAGTTTAATCCATTGTTTCCATCTATATTAATAATCACATCAAGGTAATTGCATCAATATCCATTTTTTTACTTCTGAGAAAATTAAACATTTATCTTTAGTTCTACTTTCATGATAACTTTTGCTATATTTTCTGAACCACAGGCATTATTTGGAAGAACAACATCATCTGAAAAAAATCTAGATGACAAATAGTCCCCATCTACTTTTACTCTTTTAGTTTACTATTTTAATTTATAAACTATCATAAGACTGCTGAAAAAGTTTTGGAGATAGAATGTCGCTCTGTACATCCTTCTCAATATTAATCATTTTAATATAACCATATAATTTAATCATTGTTTTTGCATTTTGATAAATATTTTTCAAAATATGATAATATTGTAGGTCTACATCATGTTGATATAATATTTTAATTTCTATAGAAATGTTTACAGAATTGAATGTCTTTTCATAATCTACAAATTCAAAGCATAATGACAATTCATATTTATTATTTTTTATAACAAAATCTATGTTTTTCAATACACATAAAGAAAATATTCTAAATAATCTATTATGTTAATGTGTATCTAACAATTAGATTAAAGTTAAAATATAGCTATGTAATAAAAAGTCATATTAAGTAATATAAGTCTTTCTTACTGACTATATTGGGGATTTTAAAGATTGTCTTACTTTTATATCAAAAAATATAAGCATAAATATTCAGAAATTCCATTTAATTCAAAGTATATCATTTCAAAAATATGTAAGCTTGGTTAAATACTAATACTGACATAAAGATAAATATTTCATTTAAAAATATTTTACTATAAAATCAGCAGAATTTCGAACTCGATTTTACTACGGCCATATGTAATATGTTTGAAATATAATTCTTTCTCAGCATAAGTAATAAGTGCAATAAAATATTCAGAAGTAATTTATCCTAAATCAAATACTTCTATCTCAAAATGTGGATTTTTTGTCATTAAAATATTGAATACAAAGTTTTACCAAATCAAATAACTGCATCCAAGTAAATGCAAAGAAGGTAAAAACCTATTAAACAACTACTAAAAATTTTGTATTAGCTAAAATTATGACGACCAAGATCTCCAGACATAATGTAGTGTAAGTGCAATTTAATTGTCATACTTATTAACAAGAATACAAATATTTTACTACTAATAAAAATGATAAAGCTGAATAACTATTTGTTTAACTATGCAATGATCAATGAATTTTACTAGTGCAGTATCAGATTGTAATTCTATTTAAAAGGTAATAATCCCTTCTCATTTACATCATATTATAATATTAAATCAGTGGTGTTAAATGTGAGGAAAGCATCTAATATTAGCACAAAGTAAATTTTAATATTTGTTTAAGTAAAAAATTCACTGACTCTCAATTACATTCATATATAAAAGTACACACATTTTGAAGTTTGCATTTCATTTAGACTAATTCTATCAAAACTTTAACTGATTGACTCTAGAATAAATATTCTTGATAGATATAAACATAATATAATTAATTTACCTATTCTCTTTTCTTTGGGATGTTTCTTTATATATATATAAACAAATATATGTTTAATATATATATATAAACAAATATATTGTAATGGAAAATATAAAGTAAGAACAATGCTAATTAAGCAACATTGTCTCATAAATAGCAATATTCCCCTGTTGGATAAGTGGAAAATGTAATGGACAAATTAATAAAATAGTAGATGAAAAGCTGCCTGACCTACAAATGCCCACATATTTGAACAGGTTAAAAATGTAACAGAACAATTAAATACTGGTCATCAACAATAATAAATAATATGGTAAGTGAAAACTGGCTAACAATAATATGGATAAAATAAAACTAACTGTTCACTGAATAGCTTGCAGATTTGGTTATTCATAAATATAATAGAAAATATTATAACTGAGAAGGGTTAGCTGGCCTGCAAGTATCTCTTAAATTTGGGTGATCAAATATAATAAATAAAATTATGAACCAAGCATTTTCTCCAATTATGCACTACATTATTGGGCAATCTAAAATATACTGAATAAATGTATTTAGATAATTCAGAAATAAATAAATAAATAAATGAAACCACAAGTGGCTTTATGATAGATAATTTAAATTTATATCTACAATGAACTCATGAATTTATCAGGTTCCAATGGGTCCAGAGATGTGTTTTTGTCTGACAAATAAGTGGTGATTTATTTGCTGATAAGATATATTATGGGATGTACAATTAAATACCTTAATAATAAAATAAATTGTGTAATAAGATAATGTCACATAATAGAATGATTTATGTGATAGATTAATAATAAATATAAATTTATTAATGAAAACATTAACTCATTGGTGTGGTTTAAACAAATAAATATAATTTAATTAATAACTGCAATCTAACATCTTACAATGGATATGTATTCTTGCCAGTTGCAATCAAAAAATACAAGTTATAATTAAAATTATTAATGCATACAGTCAAGTCATAAAGGGCTAACTACAAAGTTTTTCTCACACACAAAAAATATAAAATGTAATAGAAATTTTAATGTTATTACTAATTTTTTTTATTTTAAAGAAAATATTTTATATCATTCAAAATCAAGCAGTGCTTTTATAATAAACATTTTATAATTTTGAACTAAATTATATAAAATAGTTATATATTTAAAATTGTTGATTGGTTTTATAAAAGTAATATGTTAATAATTAATTCACACCTAATTTGCTTGATTTATCTTTTTTATTATTGAAGTGCATATTGAATGATAAAAAAATAAAACTGCTTTTTAATTAAGATTATTATTAAAGTGGAAAGATTTTTAAAAATATTTATCAAAAGTTACCATTGTATTTTTAAATGTTATTGGCAAATGAAATCCACCTGAGTCTGTGAACATCTGTTATCAAGTTAAGCATAAATGTAACTTTGACTTAAGCTTTCTTATCATGCAATATTTTTTTGGCATCTCTATGCTAGCAGATAAAAATATGGATCCATAAACATTTTTAATCATTAGATGAAATCCAATTATTCCTTCCATCAATGTTATAATCCATGGTAAATTTAATGGTCTTAGCTTCATGGCATTTAATTATAGCATTTGTTGCTAATCATTCTGGTTTATCATAAAGATACCAAATGAAAGGAAATTTGTGTTTTTACCTCCTAAGTGATTTTCTACAAATCCAAAATCTATTGATAAAAATATGCAAAAGTAAAACATAATTTTAAAAAAAAAATGTATTGTTGAGCTTGTTTTATTACTTGGCAACCAGCAACATATGAACATATGATTATCATTCTTCTAATCTTAAAATGATATTGTTATCAATCAATATAATTTAATAAAATATTTTATTTTTTAAATTTACTAAATAAAGTATCCATTCAATCTAAACTTATCCAAATTAATAAACATATTTATTAATCATAAGACTTAATTGTTTTCTTTATTTAATTTCTCATAAACTATAAAGGGGACTGTAAGTAATGATATGTGTATATTACATATTTCCATCCTTGGTAAAATAAAGAAAACATGACCAACTAAACATTCTATGAATAACTTGTGGTTAATTAAAACTATGTTACCACAACAATGAGGTCAATGACAAAGTAAAGGTATGTGTCATATTTTAAAAAAAATATATCTAAGGTATTGTGTCATAGTAGGTTTTCAAATTACAAGCATTATATGTTCCTTTGACAGCTTTACATTTCATCCTAACTGGATATTTGTAAAACAAATCCATAACATCTTATAAGTTTTATAAAATTTGAATAACAAAACTAACTCCATCATTTCTACTGAATATGGACTCTTCATACCAAATAAAATCATGAATATAGTCATTACTATAAACTAAATATTTACTATTTTATCTATACCAATTCATGTATTTGATGGTAGCCTTGCCATAAACTACATCTCCCAAATTGCTAATTTCACATATCAAACATTACTGGCCTTACTCGGTGATTGAGTCAAATTCTTATGTCTACAGTCAAGGTGTTTACATTATCAACTATATATATCATGATGAAAAAATCACTTACATTTTAAAAGCTAATGACAAAAGTTTATATCTGTCACCTCTATCTAAGCTTGTAATGGAATTATCCTTTAAAGAAACCTGATCATTTACTTCAGATTACATCACTTCTAAGCTATTATCACAATTTCAGTGGTCATGCTCATCTGAGTTTCCAAATTTTGGACTTCTTGCTCTCGTCTATCCTGTACTTTCTTTATTTCTTTATCATTAATTTCTTGATACTTATTTAACTTCTAGGATTCTACCTTTATTTTTACATTCTGATCTATACTTTTCAATTTTAGTTTCTATCTCTTGAGTTCAATTTTGTCTTTTCTATACTATTTTCTAACTTATTGATTTTTATTTGCATTTGATTTTGAGTCTTTTTCATTTTACTCTCAGTCCATTAAACTTAACTTTCAAGCTATGTATTTGCTCTTGACCCATTTTCATTTTATGGACCAATTTGATATGCACATGCTTGATCTCCTGTTTTAACATATTCTCTAATTCATATTGATTCTCTTCTATTTTCATGATTAACATTTCCTGGCCTTGTTTCAATTCTTGTGTAAATACTTCCTCTAAGTTTTGTCACATCTTTCTTAGTTTTGTTTAATTCTTGTTTCAGTATTTCAGAGTTTCATTGAGTTTATTCATTAAATCTCTTGATAATCTTTCTTGGTTCTGTTCACACTTTTCTTGTTTTTCATTGATCATAATCATCAATGTCTGTAACATTGCCATTATAGATTCATTTTGATCAGACCTTTTATGTGACAGAGACTTCACTAACTCCTCTCCTCTATCCTAATATATCTAATTCTCATTTTCCATAATTTAATTTAGATTTATCTTTATTACTTTATTTTAGAAAGGAAAGCACAAGACTTTTCTCCTCAATTTAATATCTTAGACCAAATGAAATGAATAATCTGTTTTTTCTACTATGCTTTATATGCTGAACTCTACAATTGAATTAAAATTCAACTCAAATACATTTCAATTTATGTGAGAGACCCAAGATAAAATATCAGAATAATATTATTTCTCACTAGTGATTGATTTACCTATCTAAAATATTATTATCCCAAACAAGTGTGTATAAATTTATTCATTCTTTTTTTATTTCAACTTATATATAATGCAGTGTAGATTTCATGACTATTCCCAAAAGAGTTTGCATTAAATTCCTGCCAATGAATTCAAAGAGTGATCATCAATATCTTCTATTTATTTTCCAAAATAACTAGGAGACAATACCTTCAATAAAATAAGTTGACCAAATACTTTTCATTATTTATTTTACAGTTCCTTCATAAGGAGAACTTTATAATATTTATTAGTAATGAACCTATATTCCTTTGGCATTTTACTAATATATAGCTCATATCTGGTGCTTTTAAAGTCACACCTAAATTCTTATTTTTATTATTATTTGGCAATCCCAGGCATCATCATCTGGTATTTTGCCATCACCTGCTCACTTTTAGTATGTTTACAAAACATTTTCTTTATAAAACACTTTATAGCTCTGTCATTTCCGAATTATTGTATTGTTATATCTATTTTTCAGAAAACAATTTGACAACTCATCCAAAATTCAAACCCTTTAACATAGCACAACTACAAATTTAAAATTATTATAGAATCATTAATCAGTTTAATCTAACACTAGTATTGCATCTATTTATTATTTATTGAGTTTAAATGTCTCGTGGTCTTGGATAAATACTCAGGCTCCTATTGGGCAGCTAAAACTACAATGAAAAATATAAAATAAGAATAATGCTAATGAAGCAACATTGTCTCATAAACAGCAATATTTCCTTATTGGAAAAGCCAAAAATGTAATGGAAAAATTAATAAAGTAATGGATAAAAAGCTGTCAGGTCTACAAATGCCCATGTGTTTTAACAAGCTAGAAATGTATTGGAACAATAAAATACTGGTCATCAACAATAATAAATAATATGGTAAGTGAAAACTGACAGACAATAGTTTGGATAAAATAAAACTAACTGCTCACTGAATACTTTGCAGATTTGGGTAATCATAAATATAAAAGGAAATATAACTAAGAAGAGCTAGTTGGCCAGCAAGTGCCTCATAGTTTTGGATGATCAAATATAAAATTTTCTCCAATTATGCATTACATATTTAGGCAATATAAAATAAACTGAATAAATGTACTTAGATAAAAAAAAAAAAACTAATAAATCAATAAATAAATGAATTAATTCACAGATGACTCTACAATGGACTCATGAATTTGTAAGGCACCAATGGGTCCAGAGATAAGTGTTTTTGCTTGACAAAAAAATAAATTTAATAAGTAATGTTTTACTTGCTGATAAGATATAGTATGGGATGTACAATTAAATATCTTAATAATAAAATAAATTGTGTAATAAGATGATTTCATATAATAGAATGATTTGTATGATAGGTCAATCAGCAGCTACTTAGATTAATAATAAATATAAATTTACTAATGTAAACATTGAGGTGGTTTGAACAAATAATATAATTTACTTAATAACTGCAATCTAACATCATATAATGGATATGAATAATTTATTCCTGCCAGATTGCAATCGAAAGATATGAGCTATAGTTAAAATTATTAATGCATACAGTCAAATCATAAAGGGTTAACTACAGACTTTTTCTCTCACACACAAAAATATATAATAAAATGGAAATTTTAATGTTATTTTTTATATTTTAAAGAAAATATTTCATGTCATTCAAAATCAAGCAATGTTTTTATAATAAAAGTTATTTTATAATTTTGAATTAAATTATATAAAAAATTCATTATATTTTTAAATTTTTGATTGGTTTTGTAAAAGTGATATGGTAATAATTAATTCAAGCCTAACTTGCTTGATTTATCCTTTTTTTTTATTATTAAAGTGCATATTGAATGATAACAAAAATAAAACTGCTTTATAATTAAGATTATTAATAAAAAAAGATTTTTAAAATTATTTATCAAAAGTTACCATTATATTTTTAACTATTATTGGCAAATGAAATCCACCTGAGTAAATAATTCTAAGAAATTTGACTGAGAGCATCTGTTATCAAATTAAGCTTATATGTAACTTTGATTTAAGCTTTCTTATCCTACAGCATTTTCTTTGATATCTCTGTGCTAGCAGATACAAACATAGGGATCCATAAACATTTTTAACCATTAGATAATATCCAATTATTTCTATCAATGTTATAATTCATGGTAAATTTAATGGACTTAGATCCATGGCATTTAAGCATAGCATTTGTTGTTAATCATTCCATTTTAATCATAAAAATATCAAATGAGGGGAAGTTTGTGTTTTTTTCCTCCTAAGTAATTTTCTAATCACTATATCATTTCTTTGCTATGAATCCAAAATCTATTGATAAAAATATATAAAACTAAAATAAGTTAAAAAAAAATTTATATGTATATTTTTATGACCTTATTTTATCACTTGACAAACAATAACAAAAAATAATGCTGCAGCCTTTTCCCTTTTTTTAAACACTAGTTCATGAACATATGTTTATCTTTGTTCTAATCTTAATAAGGCATTGTTATCATTTGATATAATTTAATAAAATATTTAATTTTTTAAATGTAATAAATAAAGTATCCATTCACTATTCATTTATCCAAATTAATATACGTATTTATTAAACATAAGATCTTTAATTGTTTTTTTATTTAGTTACTTATAAACTATAAAGGGATTATAAATGATGATGTGTATATCACATTTCTTTGGAATATTTGTTTTTTATAGATTTACTTCATTTGAAATAAATAGGGAGAAACAAATATATAGAAATTTTTCACATAAAATTATTGATTTTGCAAGAATAAACAATAATAAAAATATTTATAATACAATTTATGATGATAATTCATAATGGATTGCAGATATTTATTATACAAGTCCATAAAAGTTTTAAAGCAAATAGTTGACATAATATAATTTGCATTACTTTTTTTCAATACAATTGAAGCACTGAATCATTTCATGAAAAAGTTTTCTTAGAGGTTTGGCATCTTTACCATAAATAACTTAACTGCCAAAGAAAAAATTCTTGAATAGAATTAGGTATTTCTTTAATTTACAAATTCTGATAATTTTATTGATAATGATCAAGTTAAAAAAAATAGAACATAGACATTAATGTCAAGCTTTAATCAGATTATAAAATTTTAAAAAAATTATAGATGAAAATATGCTTTTCAGCTGCTCTTTAAGTTGATAATATTTTTTTTCTTTTCAATTACAAGATTTAAAAGAGATTTTTGTAAATTTCAGGAAAAGTACATTTTAAAAGTTGTCAAGCATTGATAGCCTAGTAGTTAGCATAGCTGCCTTCCAAGCAGCTGGCCTGGGTTCGCTTCCCTGTCAACGCATTTGACATATGAAAAAAAAAGTTACTCATTATATTTTCAAAATTCTTGGACGAATTTTTATTAAATTTACAAATTTTAAGGCATTATCTTGTATCATTTCATTAGTCTAGTTCTCATTTAGACTATACATTAAGTAAATTTTGAAATATTCACAATGGAAATTAATTAAAATTATAAGCAAATTGGAATTTAAGTTTAAGGATAAATAATAGAAAATAAACTACAGAACAAATTTTCCTAGCTTATTATTGCAAAGTTTCAAAAAAGATGTTTTAAAATAAATATATCATCATGTTAGCAGATGTAGCTCTGCTGGATTAGAAATAAGCATTTAAACATAAATAAAATGTAGGAATATGGTGAGGAAGATGAGAACCTATTTGGTTAACTCTTTATTCTCATATGTTAAAAATAATCTAAAGGAAAGCCAATTTGTTATATAAATTTTGATTGGAATTATATGAGCTTTGGTAGTACATAATGCAATCCAGAAATCAATATTTTTCTAAAAATTATGTAACAATTTAAGCAAATAAAAATCTATGCAAAAAATAAAAAAGCTTTAGAATAATGTCAGTATTTTCATTTTTGATTATTTTGGTATAAATCCTTGGATCTAAAAGAAAATTTATCTAAAGATCAATAAAATGAAATAGTTTTTTTGTCATAAACTTTTAAATTGTTAAATAACAAGCTTTAAAATGAGTTCATTTAACCAGGCTTATCTATTCAAACTAAAATATAAATTTTGATTTAAAACATGCCTGCACTTCATTTCTTGATAAATATCTATTTAAATTATTTATTTTTTAAATATATTAAACTAAAATACATACACACATTATTAATGTTATTTCATAGGTGTATATGTTGAATGCAAATATTTAAAATGTGTGCAAATATTTGATATTTTTATTTTTTAGCATGTTTATATATCTATCTAAAAATGCTTTGCCAATGTTTTCAAGATGGTATAATCTCTCTAATTGTTTCAATTTTTTTAAACAAGTACCAACTTTGAATATTTTCTTAAATTTTGTTAACTTTTTAGCTTTATATTTTGAAAATAATTTATGGCACAAAATACAGCACATCAAATTTGAAACAATAATAAAAAAAGAATAAAATATACGTGCTTTAAATAGTGAAGAAATTTTATTAATCAACATGTTCACTTATCCTCCAAGACCAAACAACAGCTGCTGGCATATTGTGAACATTTTTATAATTTTTTTATTTTTAAATATGATCACATATGATGCTTAAAGATAGAAAATGGCTACTTTCATATCATAAAATTTATAAATTTTATTGTTTGTTTTTTTGTTTAATTACAGTTTTCTTTGTTTATATTTTTTTGGATTGCACATAATTGAAATCATGTATATTGATATAGCATAGGTCATGGCTTCACTTTATTAATTTTATATATTAATACAATAGATTTAATAAAAATCTATTATTTAAAAAAAAAAAATTTTTTTGCCAAATACTAATTCCCTCCCCCCTACTTAAACACTGAAAGATCAAGCTTCAAATCTTATGTAAATTATTAGCTAAAAAAATCAAGGCTTGTAATTAGTTAATTATCAAGAATATTGTAGAAAAGGGCATATTTTGATTTTTAGTGGAAAAGTAAAATATCAGAACCTTTCTATAAGCTTTAAAGTAATCTTTATGGTAGTCTTTTGATAGCCAGTCACGTGACCAGCTATCAAAAGACTACCATATTTATTTTAGAAACCTTGTTTTCTAAATCTTCTAAGTTATACTATTTTAATCATAATATTAATAATATTAAAAAAATTAGTACTAATTTAAAAATAAAGCCGTATTTTAACATTCATTTTTATCATTTTTTGTATAATAATTCTGTAAGTTAATGTATAATTGTTTTTATGTTTACAGAAAATAATGTACAATAAAAGAAAATATTATTATTGATATTTTTTTATTATGTGTATTTTCTTTACAAACTATGAAAATTCTGTTTTAAGCATAGAATGTTAGAATATGTGTGCATATGTATGAGAATCTAATATTAACTTAATTAATAGGCTTTTAGATTAATAATTTATATGTATGTTCAATCTATAAGTTGATTTATTTATTTTATTTATTCATGCCAAGGAAGGAATAAAATAATTTTACCAGATTATAATTATTATTGGCATTAGTCTCTTTCAAAAAAATAAGCTCCATTTATTGATAGTATAGTTATGAAGTTATTGTTATCACATATATTATTTTGTTATTTTTTAAATCAAAATTAATTATCATTAAAGGATTTTGCATTAAAAAGTAGACTATACCTAGTAGCTCTCTTTATTTTATGTTTGTGTTCCAATATGACTTTTTAGTTTTGTGATACATTTAATTTACATCTAATCAACCTCATTCATAATAGCCCATGATATAGCTCATTAATAAAATACAACAAGGGTAGTTTATATATTTAGGAAAGGTTTAAGATCATTATTCTTGATTACAATTTTATCTGCTGCTTCATGAGAACATGTAATATAATTATTATTTATGTGATTTAAGATTGTCATGAGGCTACCAGTCATTTTTTCATCACTAGAAAAAAGTTATTATTTTCCTTTCTGTTTTATTTTTGAATAAAATTTTAAAAAATTCACATTATATATATATATACAATTTATTAAAAACAAGTTTTAAAAATGAATATAATCTAAAACTTAAATTCTTCAAATAATTACAAAAAATTCATAAATAAAATGCAATACATCAAAGAACAGGCTCCTATTGGTGACAAACAAAAAAGATGATTGATATGAAGCAAATTAGGTTTGATGTTATATAAATATTTATTTCAAAATTTTCTATGTAAAAGCTATTGTATTAAAATAAAACTTTAATGCAAAGATTAAATACTTAAAGAAAAATAAATATTAATAATTTTAGCAAAAATTAATAACTCAGCAAGAAAATTCGACTATAAATTTATTTATGACATAATAAAAGACAATGATGGATATGCAAAATAATGTTTTTGCTGTTGTTTAAAGACACTACATTACATCTATGAAATAGGATTAAAACACTTACATATATTGTAACCATATATTTTGTCCCATGGATTAAATATATACTGTAATGCTTTTAAAAATCTTTTTTTAGATTGTAATAAATAAATTTTCTTATTTCTATTAAATTATAAAATGTTAGCTAAATGTTTTAATTTATTTATTAAAGCAATTTACTCAGAATATTAACTATTAATTGCTTAAGAAATATTAATTAGATTGTTTACTGTTTGTTTAAAAATCCTAAGTTAATAATTTAAACCTGAATAAGAATTAATGTAAAGTCTGCTATATTTTAAGTATGTGCAATAAATAATGTCTCTCATATTATAAAATATAGTAATTTTATTTATTTTAAGGTCTTTATTTGCTAGTTTTTAAAAAAATAAATAGCTTTAGAATAATAATTCATAAAATGCTAGTTAGTATTAGAGTTGTTTAAAGGTAAAATTTAAAGTTGGACAAGTTTTAATTTAAATAAATGCTTGTAATAATTTAATTTTATTGCTTTTAAATTATTGGTTATATCTGATATATAAGGGTGAGTATATGTCCATGTGTCTTGATTGTTTGGAAAATTTAAAAGGAATTATTAAAAGTTATATTTTATAAAAAACTACACTTAAATAATAACAGTATTAAAAGCTTTTAAATAAAGTAAAAAGAGTATATTTTGAGTAAAAAAAATTAATCTAAAAATAAGTAATTTTTTGTTAAAGTCAAATAATTTATTTAATAATTAAATAAAATTAATCATATAATTATTATTAGTCTAGATATCACATGAATAAATAATCTGGATTAAAAAGTTCTAGATTAGGTTAATTAGCTAAAAGATTAAAATATGTTAGTAATTTAAATATCCCACTCGAATACTTAAATAGGATAGTTGAATTGTGTCATATAATAAACAATGCAGTGGAAATATTTACACATACACAGGTGTAATATAAAAAGAAAACTAGAAATAAAATAATTAATTGGCTTAATTGATTAGTTTTTGTTTTCATGATTATCTTCACATTCTTTTATTTTGTATTTTATCAATTAAGTTTTTAAGTTGATTTTTTTTAAATGACTGGATAAAAAGTTAAAAGTTATCCTGACAATACTATTCTGAAAGTATGCTTTCAACTATACATCGAACAGTAAATCATGGGAAGATGTGATAAGTTAAATTACTTTTTTAAAGAAGATTATAAAGTGTTCTTAAATGGAAAACTAATGGAAATCAATTACATATTGAAAATTGTATGTTTTGTTTTGTCCTTATTACAAAAACATTAGTTAATTCAAACTCTTGACTAGTAACAACTGCCTTAACATTTTAAAATATTATTTAATTCATTATATTCCTAGTTATTAAGGAATTACTTATTATGTTTTAATAAATCTCTAAACTAAAGATAAATAATTTGTGAATAATAATTTATGTAAGACAACCATTTGTAATTTGATTTGGAAATAAGCATAAAAATTGTCATATTCATGCCAAATCAAAAAGAATAATAAAAGCATTGATAATTATATTAAAAACAAAATAAATTGTGATAACTTAAAATTGTGTTATATAATTTTAAGAAAGGAAAAAGTCGTAAAAATTTCTTTTTTTTTTTTCAATACTTAAAAAAGTCTTTATTCATCTGGTTTTTTTATTAATGAAAATAAGCTAACATTTGATTGATATAATTATTTATCTCAATTTCATCTATATCATTATTTATAATATTTTATACTTTGCTTATTTGTTTGAAATATATTATATTAGCTTGACAAAGAAGAAATGATTTAAACTTATGTCATGTTTTGATATTATTAAAAATATGTGAATCTTACAATATGGAACATCACAAAAGAATTGTTATTGTTTAATATCCTCTCTTTGCACATTTCTTCTCAAATTTATGCTTCAATTATGAATATTATTATAAAGCAATTTCTGTTCTTAACCTTAATGTGTGAATTTTTTATCTGCCAAAATGAAAGACTGTTTTGCTGTATTTTTCTTTAAAAAAAATAACAAAAAGGGACTTAAATAAAAGGGATTATTTTTATTGTTAGATGAAGAGAACTTTAATCCTTAATCTGAAATAATAGAACAAAATATTTAACATATATATTTGGTTATATTTAAATTTATTATTGTTACAGTTTTTGTAAAATTTATAAATCAGCAATGTTGGTTGAGTTAGAGTTAAGATTAGGTTTAGGGTTAAGGTTAGGGTAAGATTTTTTTTAATTGGGGAATAATGAATAAAGTATGCAATGATGTTAATTGCCCTTTTTAGTTTTTGTAAAATTTATAAATCAGTAATGATGGTTAGGGTTAGGTTTAGGGTTAGAGTTAAGACTAGAGTTAAAGTTAAGGTTAGATTTTTTATTGTGAAATAATTGATAAATTATGCAATGCTGTTAATTGCCTTTTTTAGTTTTTGTAAAATTTATAAATCAACAATGATGGTTAGGGTTAGGATTAGAGTAAGATTCTTTTAATTGTGGAATATTTAATAAAGAATGCAGTGCTGTTAATTGCCTTTCTTAATTTTTATAATATTTATAAATGAGAAATGATGTTTAGGGTTAGGATTAAGACTAGGGTTAGAGTTAGGGTAAGATTTTTTAAATTTTGTAATATTTGATAAAATATGCAATATTGTTAATTGCCCTTTTTGGTTTTTATAAAATTTGTAAATCCACAATGATGGTTAGAATTAGGATTAGATTTAGGATTAGGAATAGTGTAAGATTTTTTTAATTGTGGAACATTTGATAAAGTATGCAATGCTGTTATTTGCCTTTTTTAGATTTTGTAAAATTTATAAATCATCAATGATGGTTAAGGTTAGGATTAGGTTTGGGTTTAGAATTATAATTAGGGCTAGAGTTAGGGTTAGTGTATAAGTATGCAATAGTATTAATTGGTTTTCTTAGTTTTTGTAAAATTAATAAATTATCAATGATGGTTAGGGTTAGCTGTAGGTTAGGGATAGGGTTAATGTTAGAGTAAGATTTTTTTTTAATTGTGGAATATTTGATAAAGTATTGAAACAGTCAGTTTCATCCATCTGCCTGTTTCACATATTTTACCCCCATACCTATCTCTATGCCAGGTTTAAACCCTCTCAGAGTACCCATTTAAACAACCTTAAATTACTATATATGTGGAATCATGTGTATATATGCGAATGGTAAGTCTGTAATTTAATAGTATATGTATATATTACAGATATGTAATCATTTTTAAAAGATTTTTACTTTAAGAAATATTTTAGTCTAAATTATTTAGACAATTTTATGGCTATATTACTGAAATCGCATATGTATATAACTAATTTCTCAGACTTGTTATTCTACATATATAGTAATAAAATTAGTTTTCTACTAATTATCAAAGCAACTTAGTTTTTCTTGTAAACAACTTTTAAATTATGTCACACAATAGTACTAAAATAGCATGAACTTGATTTTATAAATCTAAATTTTAATGACAATTCACTGAATTTTATAGCGTAGTCACAACCAGGGGGAAAAAAGTAGAAAAACAAAATCTAAATCAATTGTGGTAATTAAAAATGTTTTTCTAAAATAAAGTAATGGGTTTTTCGAATAGTTTTAGTAATTAAATATGTTTTTCTAAATAAAGTAATGGGTTTTTCAGCTATGGACAAGCTTGTAAAAATAAACAGGTAGCCAGAGTTAAGAAAATATAAATACTTAAAGTTCTGTGGCCAGAAAAAAAAGTTTTATATATAAGTGAGTTATTAACTGAATCCACGTTTGCTTCACCTTTAAAATGATGGGGTAAAGTAGGCTATAACTCACTGCCTCCTGCCCTTGCCAAAGAGGAAAGAACTTTGGTCTGATAAAACAATGCCATTCACCAGCAAAACAGCCTGTGATAGAAGATTCTCTATTAATATCTAATCATCACCAAAAGTGTCGACTTATTACCATCCCAAGAGCCCAGAACTGCAATGAAGACAACTGACCGGTAAATTTTCACTCAGAGCTCTGTTCATAAACTGTGACTTTGATTCTTTATTTTAAAGCTAGCTATTTACTAAAACTACCTCTACAAACACCTCTTCTAAAATCTGCAAAGAAAGCTGTTAAATGCTAATGTTTAAATCTTGTCTGAATGTAAAATTTGTAACATTAAATTTTCTTTTAAAATGTAAAACTATGATAATCTATTTGAAACTAATGTATAATTTTCTGCGGTTTTTAATGCCTATTTCTAATCTATTCAATTTATTCTATAATTTAATCATTTTAATATTATATGTATTTAATATGCCAAATATAATTTTAGTTTATTGCTCTGCGAAGATAATTTCAAATCTTCATGATAATAAATATTAAATAATTGAATTATTATTTTTCTCACTCGCTGTTTCGAGATCATGTTATTAATTTACTGATTAATTTTTGAGTATTAATATTATAATAATCAGTCATTCTTTAGTTAAAATTATAGTTTGTTTAACTCTAGTTATAAATTATAACTATTTATATATGTAACTCATATATCATAGGAACTAGCCACAGAGATATTCTCAAAACATATTTTAATGTTTTATTCATAATTATCCCGCAAATATGCTTTGTCCTCCTTAGATTTATATATGTTGAGATGCAGGTGATAATCTTAAACTAGATTACTTATTAATTTATTTCCTAAATAGTATATTTGAAATACTAAATTTGAGAACTGGGTTGTATAGATATGCAAATAGACGCTATCTATTTTTAAGGCATGCTAATATAATTTTACATATTTGCATTATATATGTATAAGCTGCGGATGTGTCCTTACTAAGTACGCAAGGTACAATTATCTGCTCGCTGCATGATTCTTGATGAGTTGTTGGCGGAGGTCACACTTATCCACTTAGTTCGGGTAAAGCACACTCTTTTAGAACTAGGGCACAAGGACCTAGATTATTCATAATTAATGCTTATCTGGCTTCCTGAATTACTAATGTTTCTATTTGTAGCAAGTTGATCGGTTGTAGGGCAACCAAGCCTTTGAGGCATGACCCATTCACACTTTCTAGTTTATTAATACTTTAATATGTGCCATAGAGTATATAGGTAAACTTATGATAAATCAGTTTTCTCTTCCTTTATATTAAATGCTAATCTAGCATCAGTGTGTATCCCAATCTAGGTTAACATACTAACCTTCATATCTCTAAGCCTGATTATGTGCTCAAATTAATTTGATATAGATAGATGCCATAGGAGTGCTATTAAGTTAGTTATATAACTTTGGCTATAAAGTTTCATATGATTTAGCGGACTATACAAGAGCTAAAAAATTTGCATATTAATATAGGCATAAACTTAAATACCGCACAATACTTTAATGGATACTTATAATGAAATAATATGTAACATTAATCTCACTAGTTATGCAATGCCTGTATGCATAATCTTTCACGTTCACATTACATAATTCTGTATATTTTAGTTTTATTATTTGTTATTGTTTTTATTAAATTAATAATATTTAAAATTTAACTCGTTTTCATATCTTTATTGTCTGTGAGTTCTTTTTATCCAGCTCTAGATTTATTTGCATATACATCATTTTATCTATATGTAGATCATTCTATTAGATTTCATAATCAATCATCGATATATTAGTGGTTCACTTAGTCATATGTGTGCATATCTGATCAAATTAGTGTTAAGGTAGTTAATTTATGAGTCTCTTGTTCCACCCTGGGTGACTGCTGGATCATGGTTAAATTGAATGTCTATGTAACTTGGGAAATGTCATCCATAGGGTATTAGACCATTAAGCAGAGGTGAAAGGATTGAATGTTGGCCAGATTCTAGATCTCAGCATCCAGATTTGATCAGCTTTAATGTATTTTGCCTGTGTTCTAGATTTTGTTACATGGAGGGACAATTCTTACCATTACAGTATGCAATGGTGTTAATTGTTTTTTTTTTTTTGTTTTTGTAAAATTTATAAATCGACAATAATGGCTAGGATTATGATTAAGTTTAAGATTAGGGTTAGGTCTAGGGTTAGGATTAGGGTAATAATTTTTTAATTGTGAAGTATTTGGTACTTATACAATGCTGGTAATTGCTTTTTTTTAGTTTTTGGAAAGTTTATAAATCTGCAATAATGATTAGGTTAGTGTTATGTTTAGGGTTAGAGTTATGACTAGAGTTAGCAGTAGGATAAGATTTTTTTTAATTGTGAAATATTTGATAAATTATGGAATGCTGTTAATTGCCTTTTTTAGTATTGGTAAAATTTATGAATCAGCAATGATGGTTAGGGTTAGGTGTAGGTTTGGTTTAGGGTTTAGTTAAGATAAGACTTATTTTAAGTGTGGAATGTTTGATAAATTATGCATGGCTATTAATTGCCTTTTTTTAGTTTGTTTTATTATGGAATGCTGTTAATTGCCTTTTTTAGTTTTGGTAAAATTTATGAATCAGTTAATGATGGTTAGGGTTAGGTATAGGTTTGGTTTAGGGTTTAGTTAAGGTAAGACTTATTTTAAGGGTGGAATGTTTGATAAATTGTGCATGGCTATTAATTGCATTTTTTTAGTCTGTGTATTGGTGATAAGGTTCTTATTAAATGAGGGAGTACTTTTATGTCAAAATCATATTTATATACCTAAGAGATGTTAATAGTTAAAAATAAATATTTTAAGCAAAAGCGAGCTATTATAAAGTTTTTTTTAAGATATATCATGTTAAATTTTACTGCTAACAGATTACGACAAATTTTTCATTATAGGTACACATGTATTGGATCATAAAAACTAATTGCTGTCCATTGAGCCATATAAATTGATAATGATAATAAATACATTTACAGTACATTACTCACATTCAAAGTATTCACATCCTTTTTTGTGCCATCTCTAATCAGATGCTGATTTTTGTACTTTCTGGGAAATATAGCACCATCTTCAGAAGTGAGGTGATCTAAAGTTGCAGTATGTTATGTATTTGCAACCATTAAAAACTTTTCCTGTTTTTCTATATTCTTAGATACCAATGAAAAAGTTAGTAAATGAAATGGTCTTTAAAATGATGTAAAGCATGTATTTTTAGCTAAAGTAGTTTTGGAGCAATCTAAAATCAAAGATGATTATGTATTCTATCCTTTCTCAAAACTAACTTGATTACAATAATTTCAAAAACACTTTTTTTTAGTGTAATAGAGCAACCCCATTAAAATAAATATATTACTAACATGTAAAAACAATTTTACTTAAGAAAACTTCAGCTATTCTGCAAATTATTATTGGAATTCAAAATGGGACATTACTAATCCTTCTTCTCAACATTCAATAATTTTTTAAACAGAAAATAAACTGTCATATCTGACCCTGCCTTCAGAAGTGGACTATTCCAGATTCCTTACCTGATTGACTAGCACCCAGTTGCTATCCAAAGGGATTAAAACCTTCACTGGGGTTCGCACACTGAATCTGCGTGTTTCCAGTAAGGTAGGGGATCTGCCTTTAAATAGTCAACCTTTTGGAGGCAAGGTACAGAGCAATTACTGCTGTTAACCTGAATGACAAAATGTGCTCTCCATTAAACCTTCTGACATCAGCAAAGGTATTTATCTAGTCATTATCGCGAAGTCCACGCAGTGAAGCAAGTCCACCTACGGACTGGAAATTGCTATGTCTGAACTAGAGCTGACTTGAGGCAAGCTAAATACATAGCTGGAAGAGTCTTACCAGAACTCATGATGCAGGCTAATCATTAGCTGGAAGCAAGTTCCATATTTCACCTGACTATCTCAGCATTCAAATTTATCAACTGTATTTGTTCAACTAATGTGTGTATATATTTTGTACTAATAAATTGTACATATTATTTGCTGAATAGTTGTTCTTTTTGTGTCTGTTGGTTTGGAATGAACCTGTAAACCTAACCAAACACAACAGAAACAAAACTTAATAAAATTAAATCTGAATTATGTTTTGCATATAACAATCTAAACAAAGCTTGAGCTATGTTTAATTTAAAGTTTACATATAATATTCTAATAAAAAGATGTTAAAAGGTATTATAGATCAAGTCACACTTTTTTAACTGACAATTACATGGTATTTGCTTAAATCATGACATCAATTTAAAAATTAAAAAAATGCAATTTATAGATATTTGAGATAAAGTAAGTCTAACAAATATAAGATTTTTTTTTAATTGTAGAATATTTGATAAAGTTTGCGATGCTGTTAATTGTCTTTTTTTAGTTTTTGTAAAATTTATAAATCAGCAATCAATGTAAGGTTCATGTTAGAGTTAGGGTATGATTTTTTTTTAATTGTGGAATATTTGATAAAGTATGCAATAATGTTAATTGCCTTTTTAAATTTTTAGCAAATTTATAAATCAACAATGATGATTAGGTTTAGGGTCAGGTTTAAGATTATGGTTAAGTCTAGGGATAGGGTTAGATTTTTTTTAAATTATAGAATATTTAATAAAGTATGCAATGCTATTAATTGTCTTTTTTAGTTTTTGTAAAATTTATAAATCAGCAATGTTGGTCGGGATTAGGGTAAATGTTAGGTTTAGAGTTAAAGATAGGGTTAGGGTAAGATTTTTTTTAATTGTGAAATATTTGATAAAGAATGTAATGCTGGTAATTGCCTTTTTTAGTTATTGTAAAATTTATAAATTAGCAATGATGTTTAGAATTAAGTATAGGTTTAGAGTTAATTAGGTTTAGGGCTAGGGTTAGGGTAAGATTTTTTTTAATTGTGAAATATTTGACAAAGTATTCAATGCTGTTAATTATCTTTTTTAGTTTTTGTAATATTTATAAATCAGTAGTAATGTCTAGAGTTAGGTTGAGGGCTAGGTTTGGGTTAGGGTAAGATTTTTTTAAATTGTAGAATATTTGATAAAGAATGCAATACTGTTAAATGCTCTTTTTAATTTTTATAAAATTTATAAATCAACAATGATGGTAGGGTTAGATTTTGGTTTAGGGTTAGGTCTGGGGTTAGGGTTAGAGTAAGATTTTTTGTAATTGTGGAATATGTAATAAAGTAAATGCTATTAATTGCCTTTTTTAGTTTTTGTAAAATTTATAAATCAGCAATGATGGTAAGGGTTAGGGCTAGTTTTATGTTTAGGATCATGGTTATGGTTAGAGTTAGCATAATATTTTTTTAAATTGTGGAATATTTGATAAATTATGCAATGCTGTTTATCATCTTTTTGTGTTTTTGTAAAATTTATAAATCAGCAATGATGGTTAGTGTTAGGTTTATCATTAAAGTTAGGTTTAAGGTTAGAGTAAGATTTTTTTTAATTGTGGAATATTTAATAAAGTATGCAATGCTGTTAATTGCCTTTTTTAGTTTTTGAAAAATTTATAAATCATCAATGATGATAAAAGTTAGGGTTAGAGTTATGGTTAAATTTAGGGCTACAGTTAAGCTTTGGGTAAGATTTTTTTGTGGTAAATTAGCTAAATTATACAATGCTGTTAATTGTTTTTGTTTTTTTAGTTTTTGTAAAATTTATAAATTTAACAATGATGGTTAGGGTTAAGTTTAGGGTTAGGCTTAGGGTAAGATTTTTTGTAATTGTGAAATATTTAATAAAATATGCAATGCTGTTAATTGCCTTTTTTAGGTTTTGCAAAATTTTTAGATCAGCCATGAGAGTTAGAATTAGGCTTAATGTTATGTTTAGCATTAAGATTATGACTAGGGTTAGCATTAGGATACGATTTTTTTTCATTGTAGAATATTTGATAAATTATGCAATGCTGTTATTTGACTTTTTTAGTTTTTGTAAAATTTATAAATCAATAATGATAGTATGTTTAGGGTTAGTTTTAGGGTTATGGTTAGGGCTAGGATTAATGTTAGGATAATTTTTTTTAAAATTGTGGAATATCTAATAAAGTAGGTAATGCTGTAAATTGCCTTTTTCAGTTTTTGTAAAATTTATAAATCAACAATGATGGTTGTGATTAAGGTCAGGTTTAGAGTTATGGTTAGGTCTAGATTTAGGTAGATTTTTTTAATTGGAGAATATTTAATAAATGCAATGCTGTTAATTTTCTTTTTTAGTTTTTCTAAAATTTATAATTCAGCAATGATTATTAGAGTTAGTGTTAAGTTTAGGGTTATGGTTATGGCTAGAATTATGGTAAAAAAAAATTTGATTGTGGAATATTTGATAAATTATACAATGCTGATAATTTTTTTTTTTTTAGTTTTTGTTAAATTTATAACTCAGCTATGATGTTTAGGGTTAGGGTTAAGTTTAGGATAAGATTTTTTTTTTAATTGTGGAATATTTGCTAAATTATGCCATGCTGATAATTGTTTATTTTAGTTTTTGTAAAATTATTTTATAAATCAACAATTATGGTTAGAGTTAGATTTAGGGTTAGGATAAGAGTTTTTTAATTGTGGAATATTTAATAAAGTATGCAATGCTGTTATTTGGTTTTTTAGTTTTTGTAAAATTTATAAATCAGCAATGATGGTTAGATTAGTGTTATGGCTAGAGTTAGCATTAGGGTAAGATTTATTTTCGATTGTGGAATATTTGATAAATTATGCAATGCTGTTAATCACTTTTTTAGTTTTTTTTTTAAATTTATAAATCCACAATGATGTTTAGGCTTAGGGTTCCTATTAGGTTTAAAGTTAAACTTTTTTTTAAAAAAGAATATAGACTTTATTTTATATAAAGTGTTACAAATGAATTTCTCTAGACAACAAAAAAAAAATCTAGTATAAATTTACATTTTTACTAATAACTTCCTGAATTTCCTGTACTAAGAACCAGTCCATGTGGATAGGTAGATTTCTTTGGGTGCAAGAAGCTGATCTTTTTTTCGAATAGAATTAAATGTATCTCTAATAAAAAGTTGTGAGTCCAATGGAGAATTGGTTATAACTATATGACATCTAAGTAACCATATTACGTGGTTAATAAATATGCATCTTCTGATATTGCAGAAATTACCCATTTTAATATTATGAATGATATCAAAGAGTTCTGGATTGTGATTATTGAAATAATTTTGAATTATATATTTTGCTTCTCTTAGTCCCGAGCAAAAAACAAGAATATGATCAAATGTTTCACTATCTTTTTTACACAAAATACATAAGGAATCAATCCTTTTAAACCCTCTATTTCAAACAAGGAAATCGTTGGTAGGAAGTGAAGATAGATTTATTTTAATGATAAAATCAATATATTTAGGCATTAAATACCATTTTCTCATTTTATTAAAAAGATTGATATTAGTCACTTCAAGATAACTAGGAGGGCATATCAGCTGAGGATTCATCATTTTAAACGTGTCCCAATATGTGTGCTTATTATTAAAAAGAATTTCTTTTAAATCCGTTCGTTTATCAATAAGTGAGATGAGAAGTTGTAGCCAATTTTTTTTAATATTCGGGGGAGGCGTATCTGTGGGAATGATTGTGTCAATAATGCTTTGGTAATTGAATTCAATCTTGATGTAGTAGAATAAATTAACTATATTTTTAATTAATAATGTATTAATTGAATGTAAATCTAGGCCATTAAGTATTTTTGGATTTTGCATTTTACGTATACTGATACAGACCACTTTTTTTTTTCCAAAGGAGGCCAGAGCACAATGAGTTAATTTGCGAAGTAAATTTTTTAGTAGGGTTTAAAATCGGTAAATAATAATTAATTCTGCTGAAAACAAGAGAATTTAGTAAGAAAACTTTATCATATAAAGATAAGTAAATGCTTTTTAGAGAATCTATTATTTTTTGTTGTTGATATAATCAGTTTGTCTTGTAACATTTTTCTCATTTTGTTTGGTGAAAGGTACAGTGGTATACCTAAAAAAGGTTGAGGTTTTGATGAGAAACATGCAGGGACATTTTCTCCTGAATGAAGTTTCCAAACTGCAGATTTCTCTAGATTAAAATTTAATTTGTATTCCGAAGAAAACTTTTTAAGGATTTTTTCAAGTTCTGGTAGGTGTTTAGCTGATGGCAGCATTACAACAATATCATATATATATATGCAAGATGTTTTATTTCTTTGTTTAGAAAAGGAAAAAAACTCCAAGAAGTTTTGTTTCCATTTCTATGAGAAGGGGGTTAATATAAGCAATGAATAAAAGTGCACTCAAGGGTGAGCCCTGAGGAATAGAAATTGATGATTTAAAGCCAGGTGCAATTCTACCATTGATTGTAATGAAAATTTCTCTATTAAATAGAAGATTCTCTATCATAGTAAGATAGATGGAGGGAATTCCATATTGTTGTAGTGTTTTCATTAATATTTCAATTCTTACTGAATCAAATGCTGCTATAATATCTAGTTGTACAGCTATTGGCTTTGATTTTCTCTTAATTCTAATGTATTCTGTTAAAATTTTGAAAAGGCAAATTGCATGCATTGTGGATGAACCTTTCTTTGCATATTGAGTAGAAGAAATATTATCTAAAATGTTTTGTTGAATCTTGTCTTTAATCAGCCCTTCTATGATTTTAATAAGAAGAGGAGTCATAGAGATAGGTCTTATATTTGATGTAATAGAGGGAAGACCTTTCTTTTTTAAAAAAGGCACCAATGAAATAGGGTAGAGGCCAGGAATGTCTTGACAACTTGAGGCTATGACGTCAATGACACCTTTTATAATTGGAACAGTAAAGTGAGCCAAATGTGATAGTACAAATTTTGGGAGGCCATAAGAGCCAGGATGTGTTTTTTCAGGAAGTGAATTTAATTTGTTTAAAATTAATTGCTCAGTTATTTCATGATCATTTTTTTGACTACTGTTGAATATGGTTCTAATTTGATTGTCGGATGTTGTACAAAGTTTATTGAAGAAGAAATTCCTAATAATCATTAGCATTGAAGAACCAGCATAGTTGGCTCCATTGTCTAAAATGGATAAAGGTGTAATAAGTTTTGGTTTTGATCCTAATGCCCAACGAATATAACTGTTAGTCCAGGCATGTCTACTGGCTAGAAAAACTTTAGATCTCTTAATAGAAATATTTTCAGCTAGTGCCTTTTGTAATTCTTTATATTTAATTTTAATTTGAAGTATTTTATTAATATTAAATGTCGTAGAGGGCATTGAATTCATTATGGCAGACAGAGAATCCATTTCTTTTAGCATTTTACATGGTCCATTTTGTTTTCTACAAAAATAATTGGTTATGGCTCTTAGAATTTCAGTAAAAGTAAACCAGGCATCAATCGGTGGCCGAGATAGGATATTTGCCTTGTGAAAATAAATGTAGGCCTCAGAAAAGACAGCATCAGGAGTTGTAAATTTATTAATTAGTCTTGATGTTCTTGGAAGACCATCAATAATATTAATTGGCCCATTTATGCAAAGCAAAATTTTTAAAGCTAGGTGATCAGAGAAAAAAACATGTTTTAGAGATGTTTCAATCTTGAAATGTATGTCAGGAGAGTAATAAATCAAATCTATAAGTGAAGAATACTGTTTTGTGTAGAAAGAATAAGCATTATTATTAAAGAAACCTTGAGCTGACATGAGACCATAATTAATTAAATGTAAATATTTTCTGTCAAATGTGTGATAAGGAAGATTAAAATCGCCCAATAGAATAGTTGATGCTGAACTATGATAAAGAGCCAAGTTAATTATATTTATTACTTTATAAATCGTATTACTATTATTTTATAGATAGAGATATATTACATTTAGATTTGTCTGACCAAATACAAAATTAACTATTATAACATTTGAATCTAAATAGATAATATTAAAGGTTGTAAATTTAGAGATGCAATTTACTATAAATGCAACTCCTCCTGATGGAGAATTTGCTATAGAGAATTTAAATAGACCTAGTGAGATAAAATTTCTGATATTTTGCAGTTGCTGTTTATAAGTAATTTAGTTTCTGCAAAGAAAATAATATCTGGTGTTTCTTTTAAGAAAAAATCTTTTATAGCATAGACACGTTGTAAAGAGTTTAATCCTCTTACATTTATACCTATTATTTTAATTTTCATTGAGTATTGATAAAAACTAGAATTTTAAAATATAAATTAAATTTGATTAGGCATCAATGGAAAAAATGAAAGAATCATTCCAATACATCAAATCCAACTTAGGGTGAGAATTGGAAATCACTCTCTTTGTCTTCTACCACTTCAGGTGTTAATAAATTAAGATGTGACCCTGAATTTGTAGGAGTGATATAAGCAATCACATTATTTGTTGTACTTAATGATGTATTAGACTTCTCTATTTGCATTAGATTATCTAATTCATTTTCATATTCTTGATTTTTTTTAATTTTTTTTTTCTTTTTGTTAGGATGTTTAGTAATAGAATTTAAGTCATTATCAGAGCCACAAAGTGTGCTTGAACTATTAGAAGAATCATCTGTTATTATTTCAGTAGTTTTATCTAAATTTGTAATTAAATTTCTTTCTTTTTTTCGTTTATGTAATCTTGGTAAACTCTTATTTAAATGAGAATTAATTAATTGTTCAGAAGTATTAAGAAAACATTGATCTTCTATTTATTTTTTATTTTTTTCTATTTCTTCGTGAAGAATCCCTGTAATCTCTTGTGATTTGAGTTGTTGATTTCTTTCTAATTGGCTACTTTGCCTATTTTGAATATTAATAATTGAAGAAGAATTATGAGAAAAAGAATTTCTATGATGATCAATGTTTGATGCAAAACAGGACTCTTCCCGTTGTTTGTTTTGATAATCCAAAACTGGGCAACGGTGAAACTTAGATGATTTAATATTACATCTTTGGCAAAAACTTTTCGGACAGTCTTTAATTAGATGGTCTCTTGATTTGCATATATAGCACTGTGATGGAACTCCTTGAAAACTTATTACTAAGTTAGTCTTTGCAACCGTATGAAATGATGGGATGTCTAGAGCAGTGATATTTTCTTTAAGGGCTAAATTAAATGAGGCTATGTTCGAAAGCACATGGGAACGAGCTCCCTTCTCATTTAAAAAAAAAAAAATTCTGATGTTATGCCATAAATGTTTAGTATTTTTTGAAGATCATGTGAATCAAATCCTGGATAGCAATTTCTTATAATACCTTTTAGGGATCTTTTTATATTTAAATCAACTTTACATAACCATAAATCTCCAAGCATTCTGTAAGTATTTATAAAAGCTGTTTTGTATGTAATAGAAGCAAATTCTAAAATAAGATATCTTTTGTTTTGATGATGATACACTTTATTTATATAATTCCAATGTTTATTTAAACTAAGAGTGTTATATAATAAATCTATAGGGAAGAGTAAAGGTTTAATGTCATTGTTAGTTGCTGAGATAATTAATGTGTTCTCCTTTTGATATAGTTTGAAAGAGTCTAAAAGTGCTCGAGGAATAGATAAATTAAATTTTTTATTGATTTTATTAAAATCGTCCCATGAGGGAGTAAAAGAATTATCTGCATTTTTTGCATTAATAATTGATACTTTTGTGTGATCAAAATGAGTTTGCTCTGTTTCTTCATCATCATCTTCAAGGTCTAGAGAGAGAAGTGAGTTTTGTGAAGAATGATGTGAGATAGTACAATTGTTTGTTGGTATTTTAGTTTTAACCTTCTGAGCATAGCTCATTTTGTTTTCATTAATTCTTTTATTATCATTTTCATGTAATACTGAGTAATGATAACTATTATCTTTATTTATATTCTTGCAAACTTCAACAGTTTTATTTTGTTTAGCTTTATCCACAGTCTTATGTTCTTTATCATTAACCCTGGTATCAATCAAATTGCTAATTTCATTTGAAGAATCATCACTATCTTCTATGCAATTTTTTTTAAAGTTTAAATTGTTAGTTTTATTATATAACTCAAAACTAAACTTTTTATCATTCAAAATATTAGGAGATGAAATTAGAATATTGTTATTTTCATTTCCAATAGACTCTTGATTATAAATACCCACATAATCGTGTAAGTTTTGATTTTTCAATTTTGGATTATTTTCTTTTACATTTTCTGAAGCAGGGCTTAAGTCAAATTTATCAACATTTGTTGGCAATTCAATATCATTTTCATTATTTATCTTTTGAACTTCAGAAGTTTTAAAATTTGATATTTGTTTAGAAATGATATTAGTGTTAGAAAAATCTTTATGTAGTAGTACTTTTTTTGACTTTTTTGTAATTTGCTGATTTGAACTTTTAATAGAATGAATTGAAGCATTTGCTACAATAAAAATTTTTTGTTCTAAATTTCCATTTCCATTGTTATCTGAATTATCATAACGTTCTAATTTAGAATTAGGTTTAACAATGCTTTCTTTCAATATTATTTTTGAATTACTTGAATTATTTGTTTCATTTTCAAAAGAAGTTTCACAGGAAATTTTAATAGATTTCTTTTTTATATCTTTTGTTGACATTGTTTTTGATGTTTTAAACTCATTTTGCATAGAAACATTTTTGTCATCCATTACTAAGGAATCATGTTTAACTTTTTCATTTGAATTTTCTTCAGAATAACTCTGAATTTTACTCATTTGCTTCTCAACAGACTAAAAGATTTAAGTCTTACCTTTCAAATTAGAATACACAATTCTTCTTTCACACATTACTACTCTTCAGAAAAATAATAATAAAATCAGTCTAAATATCAAACAGCTGTATCAAAAGCACCACTAGATGGCACTCCTTAAACTTTTTTTTAGTTGTGGAATAATTAATAAATTATGCAATGCTATTAATTTTTTTTTTTTTTTAGTTTTTGTAAAATTTATAAATCACTAATGTTCATTATGGTTGGGTTTAAGGTTAGGTATAGGGTTAGATTTAGGTCTAGGGTTAGGGTAATATTTATTTTAATTGTGGAATGTTTGATAAATTGTGCATTGCTGTTAGTTGCCTTTTTTTAGTTTTTATAAAATTTGTCAGCAATGAAGATGTTCTTATTAAATAAAGGAGTGCTTTTATGTCAAAATTGCCTTAAATAAATATTTTGAACAAAAGTGAGCTATTATAAGGTTTTTTTTTTAAGATGTATCATGTTGAATTTTACTGTTAATAGATTATGACAAATTTTCCACAATACCCACACATGTATGGAATAGTATAAACTAATTGCCATATACTGGGCTGTATAAACTGACATTGATAATAGATATACTTATGGTACATTATTCACATTCCAATTATTCATGCCTTTTTTTATATCATCTCTAATCAAATGCTGATTTTTGTACTTTCTGCGAAATATAGCACCATCTTCACAAGTGAGGTGACCTAAAGTTCAGTATGTTATGTATTTATGACTGTTACAATCTTTTCCTCTTTTTCTACATTCTGACCTTTAAAATAGTTTGGAACATATCTTTTTAGCTAAGTAATTTTTGAACAATGTAAAATCCAAGACAATCTTGTATTCTACTTTTGCAATTTATCCCCTTTCTCAAAACTGACCTGATTACAATAATTTCAAAAACATATATTTGTTTTTGTTTTTGGTTTATTAAAGTACCCTCATTAAAATAGATATATTACTAACATCTAAAAACAATTTTATTTAAGAATACTTCAGCAATCCTGCAAATTATTATTGGGGTTCAAAATGGGACCTTACTAATATCCCTTCCCAACATTCAATAATTTCTTAAACAGGAAAGAAATGAAACTTTAAATCTGAATTATGATTTAACAGAGCAAAACTCTCCATACAGTATTGCCACCTGTGCTAAACAGAGTAATCAATGGATCCCAGAAGGCTTGTGCATAAAATCCCTATCTAATGCCTACTCATCCAATATCCCCAGACTAGTTTCTGGCTTGTGGCCTTCGTCAGTGAGGAGCTTTGGATCTGAGAGCACTGCATCTAGATTTTTCATGTGATGAATTATGATTTATGCATAATAATCTAAACAAAGCTTGAACTATGTTTGAATTAAAGTTTGCATATAATAATCTAATAAAAAGTTGTTAAAAGGTATTACAGATCAATTCACACTTTTTTAACTGACAATTGCATGGTCTTTGCTTAAGTCATGACATCAACTTAAAATTAAAAAACTGCAATTTGTAGATATTTCCGATAAAGAAAGTCTAACAAATATAAGATTTTTTTTAACTATAGAATATTTGATAAAGTTTGCAATTCTGTTAATTGTTTTTTTTTTTTTAGTTTTTGTAAAATTTGTAATCAGCAGTCAGAGTAAGGGTTAAAGTTAGGATTAGAGTAAGATTTTTTTAAAATGTGGAATATTTGATAAAGTATGCAACGATGTTAATTGCCTTTTTAGTTTTTGTAAAATTTATAAATCAGCAATGATGGTTAGGGCTAGGGTTAGGTTTAGTGTTAGGATTAGGGTTAAGGTAAGATTCTGTTTAATTGTGGAATATTTGATAAATTGTGCAATGCTGTTAATTGCCTTTTTTAGTTTTTGCAAAATGTATAAATCAGGAATGATAATTCAGTTTAGGTTTAGGGTTAGTTGTGGAATATTTGATAAATTATGCAATGATGTTAATTGCCCTTTTTAGTTTTTGTAAAATTTATAAATCAGGAATGATGGTTAGGGTTAGGGTAACATTTTTTTTATTTGTGGAATATTTGATAAAATATGCAATGCTGTTAACATTTTTAGTTTTTGTAAAATTTATACATCATCAATGATGGTTAGGGTTAGGGTTATAAATATGGTTAGGGTTAGGTCTAAGGTTAGGGTAAGATTTATTTTAATTGTAGAATGTTTGATAAATTATGCATTGCTGTTAATTGCCTTTTTTTAGTTTTTGTAAAATTTATAAATCAGCAATGAAAATGTTTTTATTAAATGGAGTACTTTTATGTCAAAATCACATTTACATACCTAAGAGATGTTAATAGTTAAAAATAAATAATTTAAGCAAAAGCGAGCTATTATAAAGCTTTTTTTAATATGTATCATGTCAAATTTTACTGCTAATAGATCATGGCAAATTTTCCATTATAGGCAGACTACTATTTTTAAATCTAATATCTGAATATCCTAGCACCTCACTGATGACAGCCAGAGCTATAAATTGATCTGAGAATATGGATATTTAAAAAAGCTTGTTAAGAGCTATTAGCACACTTATTATATAGCACATGCATATATTTATGAAATAGAGCTAAGGCATATATATTTACACTTAAGAGATTGCAAAGTTTAAAATCACTAATATATTAGTCTTTTTTAAAAAAAATAAATCCAATACATATCCCTAGCTGAAAATTTAAATATAAAATGTCAAATCCCCCATCCCAATGTTATGTTGTTTCAGCAATGCTATCTTGAGAATAAATATAAAGTCTGAATTTTAAACAGCGCAGCCAAGAGGTAATCTATGTTGCAATGTTTTTAAATATTGAAATACAGACTTGTTCAAACAAGGAGCATAATATTTAAATTCGCAATGATTTCATACTTGTTTATGAGCAATTTTAAGATCATTGGTAATTTAAATTGCATGCTCCTTATTTGAATAAGTCTGTATTGCAATATTTTACAACATTGCAGTGTATGTGCCATTAAATTCAGACCTATCTTTATTTACAAAATAGCATTAATCAAAAAACATAGCTAGAGAGAAGTGATAGAGATATTATTTATATATATTAAAGTAGATTTACAGGTGGTATTAGACTCACAATATTAATATGATAGCAAGCAATCATGAGATATTTTTTATCACATGAGACTGTTCAGTGCTATCCAAATTGAATAAAATATTGTAATATTTTATTAGAATTTTTTTACCATTAATAAACATTTTTTAAATGTAAAATAATAACAATAACTAAAATAACTTGAAGAAATTTGGTATTTAGGTATTAGATCTGACATGATAAAAATAGATGGCACAAACAAATTCTAAATAAAGACCGGAATTAAACACATTTACAATGTTGTAAAATGAAAAATATTTACTTTTTTACATGAATATTAGATGTTTTGATCATAAGAAAGTTATTACTCAAAAGATTGGTTTCACTGCTAATTTTACAATTTTAAAGTATGCTATAATATCATGAAAGAATTCTGGGATGACTTGTCAATCATCTGGTGAAAGTAAGGTGTACACATGATTTACTATCCAGCTTGAATTCCTGCTAGATGAATTTTTTGAACAACTTTTTTTATCCAATGAAATGATTAAAATTTGGGAACTACCCACTGCTGAGGAAGCTGCAGTCCACTATTTTCAAAAGATGGTTATAGACTGAAATAACTACCAGTAAGAAGTTTGTGCATGTTGCATGTTATCCCAAGAAAAATGCAAAATCCTACAAATGCGAGCTGCCAGAATATGAACATTTTTATGTAAATCATATCTACATTTTCATTTGCATTTTACAGGACATAAAAAACTTCAGTCTGTCCCAGTGATTATAATAAACCATCTTTTGCTTCTTTTTTTTATTGGAATAAATGTACATTGCTAAAAGTTTAGTTTTTGCAACATCATTTCTACAAACATAAATACATGTTCATTTATTTCCAGTAAATAAAATTATGTCTTCATTTTGTATGAAATAAGGTTAATTCTCATCATTTTTGCAAATAATTTGCTTTGCTTCAAAACATAAATATGCATTTGTTTATTTCCATTAAATAAGGCTTACAGGTCACCATTTTGTACTAAATAAAGTTACTTGTTGTCATTTATCAAAATTGATGGATTACATTTGTCAGAAGATTACATGCAGATGTTATTTTTATGAGATCACAAGATTATAAAGTTATCACCAGACTAATACATGTGTGACATTTTACAGCAGGTCTAATACGTAAATATCAGAAATTTTATGACAAAAACATTATTTTAATATTTATTTAAGCCTATTTTATTTTATATTTTATGCAATTTAAATTTTAAATTATAAAATTATAATGTAATCTTTCATCAATTATAAAATTGCATATTATGAAAAATATATATCTATTGTAATTCTGAAGAAACATTGGAAGAAAAAAATATTAAAAGCAATAGGAAAAACAACTCCATACATTCATCATCATAAAGGGGTATAAAAAGTAGTTAGCTGAAATTAACATTGTGTTTTCCTGAAGGTTTGTGATGATGATATTTTAGTTTTATTTATATATTGGACTATTTCCATCATCTAGCATTGAGTATTGAATGTCTTTAGAAAAAATATTTAAATTTTCAAAGTACACTCAACTGTTAGTAATATCACAGAGGTTAGTATATGCAAAACATTTTGCTAGGTATTATTCTCTCTTCTTTGGGTGTTTCTGACCTGGCCAGTGACAGTAGTAGCATGGGAATTGAACCTGGACTGTTAGATTCTTGAATATGAAATTTCTACTCACTGTTGCCTTTGGAAGGATGGCTCAGTTGGTTAGAGCATTAACTTAAAATTCAATATTCAAGAATCTAAGGGTCCTGATTCAATTCTTATGATAGTATTGTCACTGGTTTTGGCAGCAACACCTCAAGAAGAGAAGAGAATAATACCTCTTGAAACATTGTGCATATACTAACCTGTATGCTATTACTAACAGTTGAATGGACTTTGAAAATTTAAATAACACTAAATTTTTCTAAATACATTCAATACTCAATAATAGATGGTGGAAATAGTCCAATATGCAAATAAAACAATAACTTGTTTAATATGATGAATCTATAATTGTAAAAACACATGATTGGATTGGTCATGTGAAGAGAATGGAAAAAAAATTATGATGAACTTCTGCATAGTTTCATGAGGAAGGCAGATCCATTTATTATTATTATAAAGATTGATCTTATAAACACTATTGAATAATGTAGTATTGAGTGTTATCACTGAATAAATATAAATATCATTGAAGACAAAATACAATACAATGGAGAATTGCAATTTTATACAAAAAAAATTAAATGACAGCATTGTAAAATGAAAATAAACAGACAAATAGACCAACTTGTAATATATGTGAATATATTTGTATTTCACAGATTGCTTTATAAAACTCGTGACAAAACACATCATTAATTTTTTGATTTTCGTCTTTCTCTTTCTACTTTCTAAAATTGCAATGGACACACTTCTTTTTTAGAGCTGTTAGTCCCCAGTGAGTGACTTAAACCAGCAATAATAACGAATCAATTGAAATGATAAATTTTAAAAAAGCATTCCTATCATTAAATCATTTGTGAATGTGAGTATATACATATTAAAATAAGCAAAACTCTCTATATATATTACCACTCAATGCAAGCCAGAGTAATCAATGGATGCCAGAAGACTTGGTGTATAAATCCCCATCCAGTGCATATTCATCCAATATCCCCAGACTAGTTTCTGGCTTGTGACCCTTGTCAGTGAGGAGCCTTGGATCTGAGAGCACTGCACCTAGATCTTAGGGTAGTGCTCTCAGATTGAAGGTTCCTCACTGATGAAGGTCACAAGCCAGAAAGTAGTCTGGGGATATTGGATGAGTAGGCACTGGATGGGGATTTATGCACAAAGCCTTCTGGCATCCATTGATTACTCTGGCTTGCATTGAATGGCAATACCTATAGAGAGTTTGCCTGTATTAATAACAGTTATAAGCAAGCATAAGAAATGGTGATCATGTGATGTTTATTGGCTTATATACGTATGTATATAGTATAAACATTCGCACACCAAATGCGCGAATATAGACATATAAATGAAATAATAACTTTTCATTATATATTGTTTTCTAGTCTTAATGATAAAAACTGAAGGGATATAATTTTAATATTTTTTTAAATGTCCAACAGAATTAATTTTTGATTTATACTAATGGAAATACTTTAAAGAGTTTTATGATAAATCAAATTTTCATTTGAAATGCAATTTATTCAGTCGGTTCTCCACTAATATGCATCGTTGCGTTCTCACAAAGAAATGGCATTTCTTTGTTGAATAGATTGAAGCATTTGTAAATTATTTCATTTAAAGTTAATATTTCTATTATTCTATCTATTTGTTTAATAATTGGACATAAAAAAAAATAAAGCTTTCTACTAGTGAAAAAAAAATTAACTTCGTTCTTTTCTTCGTTATTACAATTAATTTTTATGATAAAGTCCATTATTCTATAACTAGGTTTAGATAAATAATCAAGATGCCTGTCTTATTATTTTTATTGTTATTAATATATTGTTTATTAAAATAAATACATTCATTACATTAATTCATTTGAATACTATTCAAAATATATTTACACAAATACAAATTTCATTCTTCTCCTAATTTTGAACATAATATAAAATAAAATATGCCAATAATAACAATAAATTACATTTCAATAATATTTTATTATATAATAAAAATATTGATTATACAATATTGGATAGATACTCTATATTTTTTTTATATACTATTTTTTCCTCTTTCCCTCCTCTTTAATATATTTTTTTTAATTTGTTTTTTTATTTCTCTATAATGTTGCGTCTTAATTCAATAGGTAAATTATTAAATAATTTAGAAACACAATTTAGAAACACAATGATTTCTTATTCTAGTTCCATAATTATTATAATGTTTTGAAATTATGTTCATATCTGTTTTCGGTTTTCCTTAGACACATTTCAAATTGTTTTATACAAGGTTTTTTGAAAGTACTGTATTATCAAAAATTTTTTCCTCTAGAATCATATAATCCAGAAATTGATTGAATAATAAAATATTATTTTTGTATTCACTTTTTTCTTTATTGATATATTTTTCTTCTATTAGATCAATTATTCTTTTTTGCAGTAATGCTAATTTGCAAAATCATAAAGCATTATTTCATATCTCAATAAAGATTCACATAAATATTTATATATAACGGAAAAATATCTTTGATTTTGTAGAACATTGTAATGAAAGATTTAAATTTATTAATTAATACATTTATATGTTGTTTTCAGGACATTTTTTTATCTATCATCATTCCAAGATATCTAATATATCTACTTTTATATACTTATTATCATTACATATTACATTATTGTCATATAAACACTCATGTGAATGCAGATGTATATCAATATTTTTATATTTCATATGAGGAGAACATATTAACATACATTTTGTTTTTTCTCTATTTATATAAATTCCTCTCTCAAAGCACCAAAAGACAATTTTGTTCAGACTTTCTTGACATTCTTTAATTGCAATATCAATATTGTTATTTACACGCATAATAATAGTAACATCTGCATATTGATATATTGATCCTTCATTATTAATATTGCTAGATTGTTTTTTGATTTGTTTATGACTTTCTGATTTAAATATATTAAAACATAGATTTCATAATTACATGCAAGCACACATATGTTCTGAGGCAGTAAAAATACTTCAAGAAAAGTGATAAATGTATGCATATATTAAACATCAGGTTAGTTCATGAATGACAAAAGACAGATCAGAATATTTTTAGTAATGTTCTTTTTGATTTTTTCCAAAACTCTCAGACGTAATTATTCCATTCAATTATTTTAAAAGTTTACAAATTATACCCCCCCCCCCATTTTATTATATATATATTATTCTTATTATATGTATAACCAATCCATTTGGTAATTTATTATTTTTTGTTCATTCTTAAATTTTACTTTCACGACAACATTCCCATTTTTTGTTTGTATTACTCAACCTTTCATAAACATGTTGCTGCCCAATAAACTCTAATTTAATGAATCTTTTATTATGACATACTTTCACAATAATCATCTCAAATTTTCTTTGTGCAGAACATCATTTTATTAAAACACAAATAATTATTATATTTACATTTATGCAAATATGCAGCCTATATTTAGGTTTTCAATTTTTAGAGGTTTTAAGGCTTGCTTTTTATTTAATTTTTATAACAATAAGTAGCCCTTACATTATGCTTTGACCACTGAGTTAAAAATATAATTTTGAGATGACTCATTTGCAGCAGTAAAAGGCAGATTCTGACATTGCAATTATTATAAAAGATCTAGCAGTCTTTAAGTTCATTCTTTAGGGCAAGCTTTCTCTCATAGCCCTTCAAAAAAGAATAATATTAATATTCATCAGGCTTGACAATTTACTAGGATGAAGACTTAAGTGGTATTTTATTCTTGGTTTTACTCTCTAACTAAGAATTAGATGTCCAGATTTGTCAATCAATATTGGATAGATAATTTCACTTATTAAAAACATGGCTACTATTATTTCATGAGACATTTTTGTATAATATATATTCTTAGAAAGTATTTTCTTATCGATTTAAATTTTTTACATATATATATATATGTTATGTTCACTGCCTAAAGACAGATTATGTTTAATTAAGCAATAAGATAATAAGATCAAGTGTTCAAAAAAATTATTAAAGTATTCCCTATCTGTTCAAAATGTAATCATTATTATATAAAATAGTGTTATAGATTCATTTAATAGAGTTATGACATTGTATTTCAATTCTATAAAAATAAGATCTAAAGTGATGACGGGACAGCAAAATATTGTACTTCCTTTACAGTTTTAGTTCACCAATCATTTTTAAGTCTCCTTGATCATCAATGAACAACCATTTTCAAATCTTTTATATTTTTTATAAGATTCTACATTCAGATTATTATTCTGATGAACAGTGGATTGCATGTGTTCTTTTAATCATGGAACTAATAATACAATCATTGTTATTAAAGAGCCAACACCGTCACATGACTTTTTCTTTCAAAAATATGTCTTTTTATCCTACTCTAGGGCCATCTATTAGAAGCTTAAGTAATCATTATATATCAGATAATACAATACTATAATATTCCTATAACATTATACTATAATTGTTCAAGCTTACAGTAAATGCTCTAGAGTAGAGTGAAAAGAAAAGTTTATATTAGAGAAGTGAAGAGAATTTTTTTATTACCCTCCCCCCAATAAATTTACTCATATTTGCAATATCTGATTCTTTAAAAGGAGCCCAAGCATCATTAACACAAAAGGAATCTATGCTAATGGTTTTAATATTTAAATAACTGTTGAAACTTGGTAAAGTATTAGTTGTTTTTAAATAATAAACATTAATAAAAACGTTTTTTTAATGCGACTATCATTTTGATCTAAGTTTAAAAACTCTATGATCTATGCAAAAACCCATGTCTGTAAAGCTCATGTATCATTAACCTCTTTCATTTTGAATCCTAATTAGTATGTACTCCATTAGATGATATCGTTTTGAGTATAGATGCATCCAAATTTTATTATAGTAATTTTTCTATTTTAAAAAAGAATTTGTAGTAGTTAATCCATTTGTTATCCAAAAAACAAAAGACCATCTAATTTGTGAGCCAATATTATTATTTTTAAGAATTTTGAATCATAGTTTAATTTCACAGATATTACATAATATTGAAACAACACTGTTCAATAAGATATATAAGCTATCTCTCTTCAGACTTTCTGAATGAAAAATGTGCACAATTATCAATATACAAAACAATTTTAAATATTAGTATTCTTGATTATCTGCCTTTAGAAAAATCTTATAGTTTTAAGTAATTAGAATTCCTTTTACAGATAAATGGGTTTAATTAAAAGTAGATATACTTTTTAAACCATGATAACTCCTTAGCTCCAAGTACAATCTTGCAACTTGCATATTCTGTGAATCTAAGTTGAAATATTTGCCTTATAACTACTACTATTAAACCACTAAACATCATATGATCATTATTCTTTATCCTTACACAGGCTAAACTCTCAACACAGTGGCACCACTTTTATTTTGGACTCAAAGCTTTATAGTCAGATAATAAGATAAAAGGTGGCTGCTGGAGGGTTGCATTAGATCCTAAGATGTAGGTGCAGTGCTCTCAGATTCAAGGCTCCTCACTGATAAAAACTACAAGCTGGAAACTAGTCTGAGGATATTGGATGAGTAACCACTAGATAGGGATTTTATGCACAAAACTTCTAGCATCTGTTGATTACTCTATCTTGCACTGATAGGCTTACTGTATAGAGAGGTTAGCCTCTGTGTAAACTACTACTATTCCCTACTTTGCTATTTCTGATTTTACAATTGCATTACTGTATTTCTACCACTTAAATTAGCAAGATGTTAGTCATGGTCATCTAATCAGGCTTATAAGAAGTCATTTTTACACCATTTTTTTGGAACCTACCATTGTTTTTGAAGTAATTCTAAATAGAAGTGCTCAAGTATCAAAATAATTCATTATTGATTATATTCTATTAGGAAAAGTCACAACTAAGGATCCTCAGGCTTCTAAAAGGATAAAAATAAAGCTGAATACAATAGCTCATGATATGGCCCTAATACTACCTTAAGTGACTGAAGATAATATGGGGGAAAAAATATAGAAAAAGGAGAGAGCATAAAATAAAATAAAAAAAATTTCTTGCTTTCAAAACAGAACTAGGAGTTTTCTAAATTAATGCGCTGCAATTGGTTGGGCGCTGATTATTAATTATTTTCATTTAACCTTCATAACTGAAAGTTATTCCATTATTCCTCACTCTAGTATCATCTTCACGCAAGCACATACTATTATATATATATACACACATACTCCTATAATTTGTATGCATTTCAGTCAGCCAAAAAGAACGAAAAATTTTTTTTATTTAAATTATCAAATAATCACATAGATAGATTTATAACCGCATTAATAAATTATAAAATATAAAAAATAATTTACACTTTTATTTTTATGCATTAAGAGCAAATCCATAAATCAATAGCATTTACATTTTTTTTTGTCACTAATAAAAAATGTGCAAATTTGTGATCAATCCTTTCCCTACTCTTTCGATCAGAATTTTCTTTGGAAAAAATAGAAAACAAGCAGCACACAATGGTATAAGTCTTTAATTAATTTATTCTCATTCAAAAATAAAAGCCATTACATCTATAAATGTTTTTGGAATTCGTGGGTAGGTTTTTCAACTTTTTATTCAGAATTCTGTATACCTATATACTATATATTTTATTATAGATAGTTCGCCTTTATATATCTCTTTGTAATATCAATTAATTGTAATTACAAGCGCATCCAACAGTTTTTATAAATTACACCTTTTAATTTAGTTTGTGTTCTCAGATATTAAGAGGGCTTTCTCATTGATAAAATGATTGGTCAACAATATCCCTGTAATCTACCAGTATACAGGATGTGACTTTAACAGTTCTGTTGAAATGCTTGAAGCAGCCTAATTTTTAGAGATTGTATTCTGAAATGCTTATCACTCATTGCTGCATTAGAACAACAGTGATTCTGAAAATGGAAAAGATTAAACAGAAAGTCATAAAAGCATTGGCATTATAAAATGATTTCTCCATAGTAATAAAATAGTTCAGAGACGTCTGACTGTTTAAGAAATCTATAGAAATAAACTGTCTCAATGATGAATGCATCATTAGAGAAAACAATTACTAATTTTCTGGCAACAAAAAATTAATCTTATAGCAATTTTTCATTAAATATCCTAACATAATGGGAAACAACACATTGGTTAAGCATGTGGGTATTGATTCATCAACAAAAAATCCTTAAAATATTAAATATTTGTCTTGGCAGTTATGATTATCCAAGTTCTTTTAATCATAACAGCCATTGCTTCTAGTATCTGAACCATAGGAAACAATTCACATACATCTTGCATTACCATCATTAGGCCAAAAAATCTCAATGTGGTGAACTTATCTACAATAAACAGAAAATATGTATTCACTCAACTTTCTCAATTAAACTCTAGAGTTGGTTAATGAAAAAGCATTTACAATCTGTAGTTTGCAAAGCTTTCATATAGATAATTAAAACAATTGTTTCACATTGTCATTTAATTTGCATCTGTGTTCAGCAAAATGTACAATCATTGAATTTTTCTAAAAATCTCATAAAGGTGTCATTAAGAATAAACTGCAGGTCTTGCATTGGTGATCGAGAAGTCAGCATGACTGCCTTGCACTTGCAGGCAGTTGCCCGGGTTGCGGGTTGACGTCCCGGCCGATGCTATGACAAAAAAAAAGAATAAACTGCAGAAAACAATGATTATAGATCACACAAAGGCAAAACTCTCCCTACAGTAGCCACTTAGTGCAAGCCAGAGTAATCAATGGATGCAAAAAGAAACTAGTCTGGGGATATTGGATGAGTAGGCACTAGATAGGGATTTTATGCACAAACCTTCCTGCATCCATTGATTACTCTGGTTTGCACTGAGTGGCACTACTATATGGAAAGTTTTGCCTTTTTATAAACGGATTGTGTACGCATAAAGAATGGTGATCATGTGATGTTTAGTGGTTTAATACATTATATATCATAATATAAAAAATGTATAAACAATCTTACAATAATCACTAAAGATTTATATAAGCTGTCTATTTAAAACCAAGTGTCCAAATTCTTACATGGGTTAGACAAAAGGCATTAAATTTCAGGAATACAAGTCACTATATTTTTTAAATAATATATTTGATAAAAACATGTCAAGCAATAACCAATCAACGACAATATTTGTGATCGAACACATTGTCTACAAGCATTTTACCACCTATTTATTTAATATAATAGAATATCTAAATAGGAAAGTTGTACATAATAGTCACTGAAATTTTATAGTGCAGTACTAATTATTACACTTAAAGAACACTCATAAAATATTTAATGCTAGATAGTAAGAAAGTAATTCTATTGGATTTTTTATATATGAAAGATAGTAAGTTAATAAATTATATCTTCAATCGAGAATAAATATATATTATAATCTGTATTCTATGTTTTATCAAATTCAGTCATATTACAGCAAAAACAATTTTTCAAGTTTTATTATTATTCTTTTTTTTTGAGGAGATTCTGCTGAATATGATTTTAAATTCATCTAATCTTGAAATCAAGAAATTTGAATGGATATTTATGAAGACAGACTTTTTTTTTTTTGTAATGTAAAACTTTGGAGTCATTTTCTTGGTTTAAAAACGGTTCCTGCATGCAATTTCAGTATTAAACTAAGCGAATGATGAAATTAATATTTATAATTCAGTTTCAGAAGATTGATCCGTTTCTATAGAAACTACTTACCCCCCTCTAACTTTTTTTCTTATAACTATACGATTTCAATCAGTACCAGAAAAATAGATTAAAAATGCAAGAGTTTAATCATTATAGATTAGGTGAAATAATCACGATATAAGGTAGCGTAGCATTGCATATACGATAAAAAAAAAAAACTTTTAATTTAACTTACTATTTAATTATTATAAAAAGTATTTATTAATTGAGTAAAATATTGCTCCATTATGCCAATTTGGGGAAAAATAAATAAGGAAAGCGTAAATATAAAGAGAATAATATAAACTAGGTAATAATGAGTTAGGAACTAAATATATACAGTTTACATATGGGTATTTGTAGTCATCCTTGAGCTCTAAAATTTAACGTTACTTAACGATATTATTATTTGTTTATTTTTTTCCCGTCATTGTAGTTATATTTTGCATTAAGAACTAAGAACTCATATTGGATTCTTTAAATAGTACTATCCTAAGAATAATTATTAAGACTAGTAATTATTTTCATAGGATAGAAATTCAAAACAGTAATTAAGTTTGTACGAAATAAATAAATAAATTTTAAATATTATTAAAATTATTTATTTAAAGTGTAATTTTAATAAGAATTGTATTATAAAACCATTTCAGACGATAATCTTTCTTGACTTTTTTTTTTACACACACACAAAAAGTATAAACAATTCAACCAAAGTAATTGTATTGAGAAAGGTCAAAATAAGAGACATTTTTCTGAAATGAATAATTTTCACGGATCATATCAAAACTAAAATGCAATTGGGGTTTTCAATGCAATAGGATTTGGGTAACTTAAATTGAATATTTAATTTTATTCTACAGATAATGAGTGGGGCAATTAATTATTCAGTTACTGGATATTTATATCTTTGTGGATTATATATCCTGATTGATATTATTTAATCACACAAATTAAATTAGATATTTTAAGATTTATTTTTTAATTTTATTATTGTATCAGTTTTTTTTTTTACATTTTTCAATGGTTTTTATTTTATAGTACAGAAATAATTTATTTGAAATAAAATATACAAATGATGTACTATATATTTTTTCTTTCCATAACATCATTCAAGGAGTATTTTTAGATCTCTTAAAATCCCATGGAATCTATCAAGTTTTAGACTTCAGTTGTCTATCTATTGATATTTCCTTTAGCAATATGACCAACTCTATTTTATTTCAGCTTTTTAATTCTATCATTCATGTCAATGATATCTGTCTTTTTCTACCTATATTTTTATTTCCCTCCTGTACTTTGTCCACATGTTCTGCAAAATTTATATTACTTTTTTATTAAATGCCTGAGTATCAGATCTAAAAGTCATATATATATATCAGGAATGAAAGCTTCATGTATTGAACAGAATGAGTGCTTCTGTAGAAGAATTCACTAAAAAGTTCAAAAGCTTTAACTAAAATTCAATTTTAAAAATTCACTAAAATATGTACATATTCAACCACACAAAATCGATCCAACAAGTTGCACATACAATAGTCTAGTTAAGAACAACAAGTATATTAGTGTATATAAACTATTTTGCTAAATGTAAAAAAAAATTCTCTAAACTATTTTGCTAAACATAAAAAAAAAAAGAGTGAACTATTCAAATTCATTATTTTTTGTATGGAATTTCTGTTGACTTTCAATTTTTTACCAATAGTTGATTTGTTTTTATATAAGGCAAATAATGAGTTTGACCATGCATTATTCATTGATTATAAGTTCAAACAAAGCGAAAATGTAATAATTTAATGTTAAAACTTAAGAATGTTAAAAGCATTTGGAAGATAAAAATATCTTGATAATGTATTATCTATGCTTAAACTAGTCATGGTCTGATTAACAGATAATAGAATTCCATATTTTTTTCTAAACTATTTTGCCAAACTTAAAAAAAAGAATGAACAATTCAAACTCATTATTTTTTGTATGGAATTTCAATTAATTTTCAATTTTTTTACTAACAGTTAAACTGTTTTTATATAAGGCAAATAATGAGTTTGACCATCACCTTATTCACATTATTCATTGATTATAAGAAATTCAAACAATTCTAAAATATAATTAATAGTTAAAACTTAAGAATGTTAAAAGCATTTAGAAAATAAAAATATACTGATAATGTATTCTCTATACTTAAACTAGTCACAGTCTGATTTAGAGCTAAGAGAGTTCCAGATTTTTTTAGATGTATGTAATATGTATATATTAAATATTACTAAAAACTATTGTGGTAAGTAAAATAAAGACATTATAAAAAAAAGATTATGTAGTGTGCTGCCATTCCTAAAAATGTCTCATCACTGATATATATATATATGTATATTGTAACGGGATGGGGTGGGTGAGATAAGAAATGTAAGGAAATGTTTGAACTGGGTGATGAGAGGAGTGGAAGAAAATGATGTGATGGAAAACCATCATCATCAACCCCAGTCAATACAAAATGAAATAATCAAGAATGTACAAAGTAATCTAAGTAATGAGATATTTAATTATAAAAGCATGAGATTAGAGAATCTCTGAGAACATTGAGAGATCATCCAGCTAACTCAGAAGAGCAACTAAACACATAATTATTTATCAACCAGCATTATAAAGTAAATATCAGTAAGTAAAATACCATTCATCATCATTAATGGGAATAAACAAATCAGTACATATCAACAGTCCATCTTGTGGCTGGATTTGAACCATAAAAAATATAAATCAATAGTCAACCTTATGACTGGATTGGAAATGGGTCTTCTGTAGACCAGGCTAACTATTGAGCCTTTGCCAGCTTGGGCAATTATATAAACATAACTTGGATGCACCAGCTTAGTGCCCATCCATTAAAAATACACAATAATCAGAAATCAAAACAATAATGCTGGGACATTTAAAACATGCTGATCATCATCAATACTCAGGCCACTTGTATTGGCCAACTATAAACTTAAATTTTTAATAAGACTAAAGTAAAATAAAAAATAATAGTGTGTGGGTTTTAAAGAGTATCCTCTTTTGCACAAACCAGGATGATGATTGATCATCTCTGGATGCCCCAAAGCACTAAAAATACATCCCCATTTATCCGTGTCCGAAATCTAGCTCAGAGAACCCAAGCTCTATTACTGTACGTGACCAAGAGATGATGGAATACAATTTTTAACAATTAAATATAAGTTTATTAATAACAAAAAAAATAAATAAGATCTTATAAGGGTTCTGATTTTGAAAAGTATACAATAATAAAAGTCATTACACTGTAATTTACAATATTACTACAAAATTCAAATGATCACATTGAGATTTAAATAATTACTATTCAACATTTAAATTGTTACAATGATTTACATATATGTGCGCACAGACACACGATTTCTAATATACAATTAATATATTTCAATTGATATAAAATAATTATAAAAAAAATGATTAAATTTTATGTGTTATACTTGACAAGCATTCATCTATATATGCACACATACATGCATGCGGGTAATTTCTAAACATATTTGACTTAACCTACAATAATACATGATTAAGCTTTTAAATTATATTTTAAAGAATACAGATCCTTAAACTAGGTTTACTAAAATGCTTACATAGAATTGCACAGATTATTTATAAATTTAATCTTGTCCAACAATAAATAATAATTTTTACATAAAATTTACATATTTAATCAATATTAAAAAAAAATCACTTTATCAAATTCTATTACAGCTTTCTTTATTCTTTTTTCACAAAAAAAAAAAAGTATAGTCAATTTTTTTGAGAGATTAGAAAGCTTTTTATCAGGTTATCCCTTAGCTAATTATAAATGTCTTAAAAATTAAAAATATAAATTTAAAATGTCTTTCCAAATGAATTATTTAAAAACAAGTCACTTTTGTATACACACTTATCTGTGCTTCTCTTTGCATATGTAGACACAGCAGCATACATATAACTACTTCTTTATTCAGCTGGTGTTTCTCTTGGGCAAGTTGTTTTTTTTTTTGGTCAATCCAGGCAATCGTCATCATCAGGTAAAAGTACATAATTCAGGTATGGTTGGCTTTTTTTTTTTGTAGTCAGTTCCACTTATAATTGGATTTTGTAAGCTTCAGGTTAACAAGCTGTTTTTCCAGAACACTTTTAAGGTTATGAATTACAAATAATCTTGACCCATTTTCCTCCATGTAAATTCAAATTCCACCAGTGAATTGTATATCAGCCACTTCCTTGCATTCTTACATCCTCATGGCAGTTCTCTTGATATTTATTTTAGCCATCTTTGCAGCTAGCTTTACTATGGCCACTGTCTGCTACAGTTACCAACTCTTCACAAAATATTTTAGCCAACTTTACAGCTAGCCCTTCTGCTAACTCTTTCAAAACTGCAAGCCAAACTGTTTTACTCAAAAATCACTATCCAGACTAGAGCTAATTTCGTTATCAGCCCCTTTTATACAATCATCTAAGGTGATAATAACACCTTTATGAAAACAGAGTTTTTATTTTTAGCTCTCTAATCCCTTTGAAAACATATACATGTTTTTACTTAGGAGATTTCAAATAGATAAAAATTTTGTTTAATTAATTAAAAAATTTCAAAAATAAGTATAGTGTTTTTACATTTCAAAATTAGAATTACAAATAATATTTATCAGACCTTTTAAAATATTTAATTTTACAATAAAATATTATTTTGAATCAGAGTTATTATTCATTTACTCTTTTATTTCAATGAATGTAGAAAATATCTACTATAATTTTTATCTGTGTTTATTTCTACTTTTCCTTTTAACTATATATATATATATATATGCACACACACTGTGTGCTATGTAATCCAACTGGTTACAATATATATGAATAAATTTATGATTGCATAACACTAAATAAACTCAAATATAGCAAATGAATACAACCAAAAGTTTTGGCAAAGATTGGCTTCACAGAATAATGATTTAAATCATAGTAATGTGTAGTAAATTTAGCATTCATAGTATATTTATTCATATTTAGATATATACTTTGACAAGATAGCTAGATTGATTCAAAAATAAGACCCTTAAATTGATTTTTCATTGGAAACAAGTAAAAAAAAATTCTACTTAGATGAATATAGTTCTTTTCCTTCCACGAATTTTTTTTTTTTTTTAATATATCAAGTGACCCATGAAAACAGTTTGAGATTGTTATTGATATTGGGATTGTCTAAGTATTGAGGTTTTTAATAATTACTTATAAACCCATTTAGTCTTGAACATTATTACACTTATTATTTAAGAAATACTTTGGGCCAATTTGAAAATTATAATTGCAGTTTGTAATGTTAGAATTAATTATTTATTAGTCTGCAGTCAGAACAGGTTATATTTATATGTTTAAGAGGCTTATTTAAACTTTTTTGTATCAATAATTTCAATAGTTGCAATCTCAAGTGTCAATATAAATATATTGGACCATAAATAAAGGTGGGGTTCCATATTTATTATTAAAAGGATGTTGTCTTGCCAATAGATTGAAATTGTTGATTTTTAATGATATTGGGATTGTCTAAGTGTTGAGTAGTTTCTAATGATTATATATACATATTATTTCTTGTTATATTTATCATGTATTCCCATATTTTCTTATATTGTTGCTTTATATATTTTTGGAAATACACACTTAGGATAAATTATCAGAAATGATAAACTAATCCTATAGGATTAACAACTGATTGTACATGCACAACACACACACACACACACACAATATAAATGAAGTTCCTAAATTCACGTTGACTATTGAAAACTTTTTAAATATCTCATTATAATTGCTCTAGAAATATTAATATTTTATACTCAAACATTGTACTTTATACATTAGAAATGAATAAGCCATGTTTTAAATTCCCTCAGTTACCTAAATTATCCTTTAAACATAAAACAGCGAGCATCGTTTTTATTGCAGTCCGTTTAAGTTATATTTTACCAATAAAGATGTATAAAACCTTTATTAGATATTAACCTACAATAGAAACAGACGTTTTTGCTTTAAATTCTCAACTTTTCAAGTACAGAGAAATTACAGATATAAAATATTTAACAATTAAAAATGATCAATTTATAAAAATAAGAATATAAAGAATTAATTTTATTAAATTGTTTTTTTAAATTAAGATATTGAATTTACTCTAAAATATACAATTAATTAAAAACACATTTAATGTTTATAATATATTCAAGTCTATGACATCATCATCATCATTTTCAAACACTATCAGTATGCTGTAGGATGAAGGTATTTCCATGTTAAAACTACGTTTTTTGATTCATAGTCATTCTTCACATCATATCAACAATTTTTTTTTTATTTCATTACTTTATCCCACATGTGGCTTCTTTTTGAGTCTTTTGAATAACTTGGAATTCAATTTAAGATGTCAACTATCCATACCTTCTAAAAATCTGGGATATCTGTTTGTTCTCTCATCCAAGTGATTTGTTTTTGATCCCTTTGTGTTATTCCCAATAAATTGTCTTGAGTGGTTTGAAGTCTCTGTATTGCTCATCTGTTTAATGTCCAAGATTCATATTAATAAATAAGAACTGGTAAAGCAAATCTATTAAAAACCTTTCTTTTAAATGCATGGACATATTTTCGTATAATATTAAATTATTTCTATTAAAATATTCCATCTGAGCTTAATTTTATTATTAATTTCAATCATTATACAGTATTTTAATCTGGATTGATGCTTTTTTTAAGGAAAAAATCAATTGAACATTACTTTAGTATTTTTTAATATTTTTAGTTCTACTTTCTTACTTTCATCTAATAATTCTCGCAAGATTTTCTGAATCTCTGAAGCATTATTTGCAAAAACAATTATATCATAACTGCAACACAGGCTTATTCTATACCTGTGTCTATATATGTAATATATAGGGTATATGAACACAGACTTTCAGATGACCCATCACTCTCCACTCTATCTAATAACACTGATACACTCAAGCACATATATGCTGAAAAGATAAATAATCTCCAATATACATATTTCATGCTAAACCAGCAATCATCAGTTGGTCCAGATTATCATCTCCCACACATATATACTATAAGTTCTCAGATATATATTAAGATAGACAATCTTCATACTTTAATGGACAGGCTCCAATCTACTACACACTCCAACTCTTCAACCATCCATCCAATTGAAAATCTGATGACGGAATGCTCGAAGGCTATCCTGAGGCTGAGATTCTTGTCACACCCATGTTGACCTAAGGTCAATCTGAACCCCACATGTACAGGACATAATCCATTTAATACATATTCAAAGATGGGCAGACATCTCTACAATGTAATATATAGGTCAATGTGGATGTGACAAGAATCTTGGCCTCAGGGTGGCCTTCGAGCATTCCATCATCAGATTTTCAATTGGATGGACGGTTGAAGAGTTGGAGTGTATAGTAGATTGGAGCCTGTCCATTAAAGTATGAAGATTGTCTATTTTAATATATATCTGAGAACTTATAGTATATATGTGTGGGAGATGATAATCTGAACCAACTAATGATTGCTGGTTTAGCATGCAATATGTATATTGGTGATTATTTATCTTTTCAGCATATATGTGCTTGAGTGTATCAGTGTTATTAGATAGAATGGAGAGTGATGGGTCATCTGAAATTATATCATCTGCAAAATTTAGATGAATTAAATAATCTCCATTTATTTTTCATCTCTTAGCTTCCCATTTTAATGCACAAAATACTTCTTGTAAAATATTTTGTAAAACTTTTTGAGATCTTTCATTGCATTTTGATAAATATTCTTTAAAATATAACAATATTCTAAGTATATATATTGATGCTTCAAAGCTTTTATTATTGTGGAAGTGCTTATAGAATCAAATATCTTTGCATAACCCACAAATCCAAAGCATAATGGTAATTCATGTTCATTGGTTCTTTCTATAACTTTTCTCAATATTTGGATATGATTCACTGTTCTAAAACCACATTCAAATACAATTTTATATTTTCATTGGTGTGAGTTTAATTATTTTGATAAAGATTTTGCATAAAATTGATAAAAAAAACTGAGAGATCCATTTTTTTAAAAATCTTTTTTATCATTTTTTTAAATAGCAATATCATCTGCTAAATTTTTCCAAATATCTAGCACATCTTTATAACATAATTTAGTTAACATATTTTCTACTTTTTCACCTGCCTCTTTTACAATATCAATAAGAATTTCATCATTTGTTGGAACTTTTCTTTTCTTCACAAGTTTAACTGCATGTTTTACCTCTTTATTTTCAATGCTTGTCAATGAAGAAAAGAATAAAATAATAGTAGTTATTTTGTTTTCTTGTTTTTTTTGTTGTTGTTGTGATACTACTTTTTAATAATAGTTTCATTTTTTCTTCTTACTGCAAAATACTTTTTTTTTTCCATACCAAGATATTATTTTATAGTCAACAAAAAATCAAAGTCATATATCACATGACTCAATTTTTAAGCGTGTAAATGAAAACCTAAAAGCTCTGCTAATTTGCTCTTACAAACTTTATTGATAAATGCCAGTCAAACAAAGCATTTAAAAATCTCTATCTTGAAAACCACTCCTTAGTCTCAGACCAATGGTTTCATGCTTTGGTACTCCTCAGTGAAACTACCCTAGCACCTCACTGAGGAGAGCCAAAGCATGAAACCATTATCTGAGGTTAAGGAGTGGTTTTCAAGATAGATATTTTTAAATGCTTTGTTTAGCTGGCATTTATCAATAAAGCTTGTTAGAGCAAAAGCAGTGCTCGTTATTTATTATTTTATACTTTTGAAAATTTTGTTCTCTTCTATAGCTTTCTTTATCAATTCGTGCTTATATAGTCTTATATCATTATTAATTATTTTTATAGCATTTTACAGAACTCTAGATATTCAGTTCTTCTTAATGGATCAACTTTTAAATGTTTTCATATCTTTTTCTTTCTTTATACATTGTCTTGCCTCAGTTAAAAATTTATAATCTATTTGCTGCTTTTTGTATTATCTAGTTTTTGTGTAGTTCTTATAAGTTAATTTCTTATTAATACCAGTTAAGTTTGAACCATCTTCAAAGTCCATCAATATTTTAGAACAATTAGCAAGTTCTAATTTAAATTTATTGATATGTTGAAGATTAGAATATCAATTAGGTAATGCTGTCTTTTTTAATACTTTTCTTCCTTCCAGTTTTCCATTAACATATATATTACATCTCCTAATCAATGTTTATATCCTATGTTGAATTTATTAAAAACATTTACAATCTTGAGATACATATATTATCTGTTAATCAAAATATAATCTAATTCTGTTGTATCTTCATTTGGATTTTTCCAAGTTCATTTCCATTTAGTGCTTTTCTCAAAGAAATAATTCATAATTTATAATTTTTTTTCTTTGCGAATTTCACAAAATGTCTTCTCACATTTTTTCATCTTAGATAAATATATCTGGAACATTAAAACATTTTCATCTTTTAATTGCTTTCTGATTCTAGCATTAAAATCTTCTATGACAATTTTAATACATTGTTTGATAAATAGAAACATTTGTATACTATATAAGAATCCTCTACTTTTTCTCCACAATGAGAAAATATTGGGGCATGAATATAAAGTATTGATGTTGGTAACTTCCACTAACTTATATAACTAATCTTGCTACTCCAATTTCTCCCATGTTGTTTTTCACTTTATATTATAATAAACCTTATTTGTATTTGCAATATTTATTGTCTCTTCACATTTTCTCTTACTTTATAAAGTTCAACAATATTCCATTTAATATTGAACAGACTTCTAATTCATGTAATCTTCTTTCATTTGAAAGTAAACTGCAATTGCAAATAGCTGACTAGTAGGAGTTTACTTTTGACTGTCATAATTATAAAAATTAAAAATTCATGTATGCACATCATATTATGTTAAGAAAATTTAACTGATGTCTCAGTTAAGAATTATCATCCAAGTGAGAAAAAGTCACAATATCTCTTGGTCTTAAACTTAAAAGTAAAAAGTCAAAAATTCTTCAAGCTATATTAGCCTATTTATACTTGTTTACTATATGAATAATCACATAATAATAATAATTTCTATTATAATAACCATGTATGGTCTAGACATTAAAGTTGTCCTGCCTTCTTTTAAAACCTCATTTCAGTTAATATAAAATTCCTTTCTGCATATATCCATAAAATTTATCCTCATCATAAGTTATCAATTCTGAAGTAGATTTCATATAACCATACTGCTAGATCAATAGCAGACCCCTTCATGGTGTAGAATTCTCATGTTTTTAATAAGGTTACTGCATCAAACTTACAAAAAAAAAAAGTTATGAAAATAACATTAAAAATACTGAATTGCTCAAGACTGATAAAAGTTGGCGAGTGGGGACTGAGAATATACTTTTCAACAAAGTGTAGGTAATATAATTTTATTATTATAATATTAAATAATACATGTTGTAGTTCATTTTTGTTTGCCACATTCCATTTATATTTTCCTTTGAATTATATAGATATGGCAATGATTTATAGTGAAACGTGTCACTAATTAAAAGTTAACCAGACCCATAATTGATTACTTAGGCATACTGTATTAGTTACTAAGTAATTTTTAATTGTTATTAGTTGTACAATAAGTTTCATATTAATATGGGTGTCAGGGTGCTTACTGTAAGAACAAAAAATACAAAAACAATATATGGCCGCATCATTAATGGAGAGGGGGGTGTCATACTACCATGGGTAGTAAACCCACAGTTCGATTTCACTTTGTTATATATTAGGTTTTAAATAAATGTGGCATTTGAATGAGTCATTTTTATTATAATAATATTACACAAATAAAATTTCTTTTTTGGTCTCAATAAATATTTCTTCAATCAAAGTTTGCATTTTAGACCCTAATCCTTCTATAATAACATTATGAGGCAATGTTGTAAAGAATAATTGAACAATTTTATAAATTCTCAATAAAATTGTGTGTCATGAGATTTTTTCAATCTACTTTTTCCTCATGTTGATGGGGTTTTTTTAAGCTGTGCTATACTGTTTGTATATACTTTGACTCTCAATCAATGCCATCTTCTTTCTTTCTTTTCCTATATATATTGCTATACTAACACTTAATGAGAACATATTTTCCTGCAATACCTTCAGCTCCAGTTCGTTCTTGTTGTTGTTTTTCTTTTTTTATTCTTGTTTTATTTTTACCATTAATCACTTGTCTTTTAATTAGCATTTGATTTCTAGATTTAATTTTAATTAGACCATCAAATTGATTTTTATATATTATAAGGACAAAAACTCGTTTTTGACTTTTGGAAATGAATGTGAATTTTATTCAACTTTGACTATATATGTAATATTTATTACTTAGATATCTATATTTTCTTTTCTTTATAAGAAGGTATAAATTGTTCATTTTGAAATCTCTCTTAAGCTAATATTTTAAAAATCAGCGAATACAGGATCTAGCCACATTTATTTTTTTATAACTAAACTTTTAAAATGTGCAGAATATGCATAGTTTTACAAATCCTTGAATTTAACAGGTTCTTTTTTTTTTTTTTAATTACATACTTAAATTAAAATACACAATTGTCACCAATTAAAAGAATCTAATTTATTTTAACTAGTTTTATTTTGTTACTTTAAAGCATTTGATTTGATTCTTTATTTGAGATTAAGATAACTCATAATTTAGAATGATCGCAAGTATGACCAAATTCACACAGTTACAGTATATATGTATGCCAATAATTTATCTACTTTTTACATCTATTTCTTTTAGCATTATAACATTTTTCCCCGTTTACTTGTTCTACAGCAATTCTCTTTACTATATTATAAGTTTGTAAAATAAATAATGGTATATGGTATAGTGCTATAATATTAGTTTTTATCTTCATCAATGAAAACTTGAATTTAAACTAGTAGCAGCACATCAATTACTTTTTAACTTTTGGTACGATTTAGATCAATAGTCCAAAAATTAAAAATAAACGCTAAATTTTTGAACCCAACTTAACTTGTATAGTCACTTTCAGTATATTTAATGAGCTCTAATTTATACCAACTTAAACTTTTTTCTCTTTTTTGCTAGAAAGGTTAATATCAACAACATTATTTCTAAGTTTCTAAGAGGCTTACAATAGATGGCTCTGGAGTAAACTAGAGTTAACTGATATTAGAAGCATATGAATGAGCAAGTTTAGAAAGTGTTTTCTAATATTGTAGCAGGCATTCCTAGAAGTCAAAGGCTAGAAAGAGATTTACAGTTAATATAAAACAGCTAATTAAAATATATAGAAATTGATATGAAGTTAGCCTGTATGGATAGTTTGCTATTGTATTAATAACCCTATTTCATACCATTGTATAAAATTTCATATATTAAACTTTTTAAAATAAATAATTATTAAATATTTTCATATTCCTTCTTTTCTTCATACAATTGAAAATTTACTGATAGATTGTTTCTTTTTAATTACTTACATGTTTAATTGACGCTAGTAGAGTATAAATTATTTTTTTATTATTCTCATTCAAATATGAGCTTTTATTAAATAAATAATTAAAGGGTTTTATTACCTGAAAGATCATAAGAAATGTAGCTATTAGAAATCTCAAACAATGGGAATTGAACCAAAGGGACATTACATTTCAAAGTATGACCATAAACCATGCAAGGCTGAGCTGTTATTGAAAGACTGATAATATTTCAAAATTATTTGCAAGTTGTAGCTTAAATTTGAATATTTTTGAAAGATAGAAATGTTAACTGTTAATATTGTCTTTTTTTAAATATCTTTTGTTTTTCTAGCTTTATATTAATTCCTTTCTACACTGATTCTATTAAATACATAACGATCTTGAAGTATATGTTTTCTATTAGTTGAAATATAATTCAATTTTACTGTATCTTTATTTAAATTCATTTCCACTTTGAATTTTTCTCAAAAAAAGGATTTGTATATACAGATATTTCCTCCTGCAAATTCCAATGATTATTTTTTTTTATTATTTCTATCACCATAACCAAATTTACTCACATCATTTTCATCTTTCAATCATTTTCCAATTCTAACATTAATATCTCCCATTACAATTTTAAAATGTTTTGTCTGATCATAAACATTCCGTATATCTGGGTAATAATTCTCTACTTCTTTATTATAATAATAACTTGTTAGATATAAACTATTAACACCAATTATCATTGCTCTTCTATCTGCTACATCAGGTTCTATTTCTTATTTGTACTTAATTCCATTCCACTTATGTTTCCAATACTTGGGCTTTTAATGTATATGTCCACTTTTTGAAACAATTATTTCTACATACTGTATTTTCTTTTGTTTTCACAAAGTATAACAAAACTTTATATATTATTAGACCATAAATACTTCACTTGAAATTGATCTCCAATTGCAAGTAACTAAATAAAAAGAAATCACTGAAATGGCAGTCTGGGTCAGGGATCAATGGATTTTTAACATTGCTTTCAGTTATTAACTGCTGCCTTGAGTGACCATTTCACATTTCCTAGAAATGAGTGTTATAATTGAGTTTTATCTATCATAATTGTAACTATAAAAAAAATGAATATTGATACACATATGTATCCATTCACCCAATTAATGTTCTTAGAGTTAAAAGTCAGTAAACTCACTATGCTGGCTAATGCATGTTATCAACACTTTATCAATATTTGATTATTATATGAATAATTAGATAGTAAAAATAGCTGCAATGATAATAATGTACGAAATGGAGATGAGAAATTTGTTTTGCTTATTCTTTTAAAGCCTCTAAAAGACATCGAAGAGTTTCTTTTAAGTTAATAGCAAAGTTTTTTTTAATCACTCATGATGCAAATTTTTAGTTAAAATATAAGATGTTTCTTGCAACAAGAATAAGATTTGAGAGGATCAAATGAGCAAAACAATCTTACAGTATAAGGAAATAAATGATAATCTCACCTTATCTTATTATGGAAAAGCAACTTTTTGCTATCAATTTTGACAAATTAAAAAAAAACCAACTCATTTCTTCAGTCTACACAAAATAGATTAGGTATATTTTGAAATATTAAAAAAATTCTATTAGCAATGCCAATTTTCAAAGTTTTAATTGCATTATGATATATAATTATTTATAATGTGTGTTAGACATCAATTAAAAAACTTGTGAAAAAAATAACATTATTTTCATCTTCTGGAAAATATTGAGATTAACTTCATATTATGGGAACACATTTTTAGGACAAAGATTATTTGTAATGTCTTTCAACATTTTCTTTTTTAAAAAGTGATACATTTGCATGAGATATATAGCGCACACATTTTACATTCATCGTTGTAAAGAAAAATTGTTTCTCCCATTCTGTATATTAAAATTATATGTCTTTTTTAATTTGCAACTGTTTCAGACATTATAGCCTTTTTTAAAATTATGATAAAAGTACAAATTTTTTATGATAAATTAATTAAATCTATGCACCTGTTACAACAAAAATATTTATTGGTTTGTGAGCAACTGAACATATTCAATGCTTCTGATTTAATCTTTGCATATTTGAACTGATAAATTTATAATTGGTGTATGGATCATCATATATTTTGAATGCAGATTGATATGCCATCTGACCCATTCATCATCAAATGCCTGATTACATACATCAATTGTGGAGAGCCAATTCTCATCTGTAAATAGCTGTATATTTTTATTTTTATTTTAAGTAATACACTTTATTAAATAGCTGTATATGTGTGACAAATATATTTCATTTATGTATGGCTATCTAATTTAGCATAATGTAGAGCTTGTTACCATTATAATTTTTTATCAGATAGTCACTCCAAAATGTCTTGGCAGTATATTGATGAAGCATGACTGATGTTTGCCCCATCTTGTTACTTTGCACTTATTCATTATAAATGTAATATATTCTTAGATAAAATTCTTTTCTGAAGTAGATTCTGCTATCTCATTAAATATGACTTCTGTTTTAATTAATTTTGACTTTAGATTGCTATTTTTCCAAGCATGGTTACTGTTTCTTAAACAAGAAATAGAATTTTCTTGAAATTCTTTTGAAACCAATTTGAGATAGTCTGATTGAGATCAAAATTAATAATTGCTTATATCTTGATCTGAATCTAAAAAAAATGTCTAGTACTTTTAAAATCAGAAAATATGTTTTATTTTTAATTAAACAAATGTGAAATTAATTATGGGGCCCAAGTGTAATAATAAATAATTCTTCAAATTTAGAAACATTTTCTAATTTAATACCTCTTTTCACAAAATCATCTGTAACCTTTTACCTGAATTGCTTCCTTATATTTTTTAACTTCAATATAAACTTTCTTCTCACTGAATCTACAGAACCAGATTACATATTAAATGCTATTTCTAAATCACTTTGACATTACATTTTTGTAATTAGTTCATCAGTTATTTTTCATTTTCATTTAGACAACTTTTTTTTTTTTTTAGGTGTAACTAAAATTAATGCAATTAAAGAAGTTTACAATTATAACATAATAAAAAATCTCATACCCGGATAAAAATTGATTCAGGGACGGGGGGATTGATTCATATCTTCATTCAACATAATTTCACATGATTATGACTGAGTAATAGAATATGTTACATCTGTTCATATGTTCACAAAATGGAAGCTTCATTCAACAGGAAGCTCACACTATAAAACCGTTTTACAAATATAAACTAAATAAAAAAATGCAGAAGTGATTTAAAATCACACTCGTCTACAGATATCACAATGCATGTTCTATAATTTACATTATATGTATCTTTTATATATAAAAGAGAATGCTATATTACAACTTACACATGAAACTAAGAAATAATCAAAGACAAATAAAGTGTAGATATTATTAGCCAATTGAAAATACACTACAGGACGTGAGACCATAATTAAAACTTACATCAGAAATAGTGACAAATTGAAAGCAATGACTACTGTATTTTAAAAAATCGATTTAACAACAGTATAAATAAAAACTTAATGAATGTTGGGGAAAACTAAAATTGATGAAAGTTACTATATTCTCAAACAAGTTTTTAATTTTGACAAGACCAGGCAAGATGAAAACTATTTTTACATTACATTTTTTTTTAAATAAGTATTTCCTGCTTAAAATGTTAAAAGGTAATATAACATTGCTTGTTTGATTTTATAAAAATAAAAACAAAAAATAGCAGCCATTTTTAATTTAAAAATGTAAACCCTGACAAATGATACTAATCTTTATTATTACTTATCTAGAAATATAATAATAATCAAAAACCATTATTAATTATGTCAGGAGTAAAGAAAAAAATTGAAACAGTTTTTCAAAATGAATTTTACTTTTGAAGAAAAATTGCTAATGGCAAAATATATCTTTTTCAATATGGCTACATGGAATGTCAAAAGCGCTTAGCCTTAACTGAGTGATTAATATTTTTCATGCGTATAGTTTTTGCAACTTGCATATCATATGTGCTTCGTAGATTATAAAAAAGTAAGATAATATTTGATTGTGTTTTGTTTTATTTTTGAAAGAGAGTGCAGGGATTTGTATTTATTTAATTTAAATCTTTTTTTCACAAATATATAATATCATGTGGATAATCATACAATGCTTAAGCATTGTATTATTATGCATAAGCATTGTATGTATTATGTCAAATGTGCTTATCATAGTTTGAAATTTAAATCCAGGCCAGATAAAACTTGAAAATTTATTTTGACAACATTTTTTTCCAGATAGCCAGCCTATAATCAATTTAGCTAGTCATTCAAAGTTGGTCAATAAAAAGGTATGTAGTGGCTTAATATTAACAAAGAAAGGTCATCATAAATATTGCTAACTGGAATATGACAAAACTGATGAGAAATATTTTCTCTTTTACTGATCTCTTTTGGGGGGATGTTAGTAAAGCCTTTACTCTGTAATGGATATTTAAATCATGTTTTATTTATCACTTTTAGCACAGTTTTGTGCTATAAGGGCAATTAAAAGCGTTATTGTTGTATTTATGAAAATTTGACCCTTGATGTTCAAAACCAGTTCATTATAATAATCTAGAACCATTGTACTGATTGTGTTAATCAAACATATTCTTTTCATAAAAAGATGTCACCACACTGCACAAGACATATATATATAGTACTATTAACAAAAATTATTTTAGAACAAATAAAGTAAACAATTTTTTTATAAACTTAAAAATACAGGCAAAATTTTTGGCTATTTATAAAAATCTATTTGGATAAAAAACTTATTTTCAGAAAGAAAATATTTTGTGGCAAAAAAGGACTTGCATTAACTCTATCTTATATAATTTTTTATAATATATCTTTATCATTAAGTTTAGAGCTAAAAAAAATATTGACATGTCTTTAACGAATACAAAAAAAATCAAATAAAAAGCGAAATGAGTACTCTCTAAAATTTATAATAAAATAAACTTTTCTATCAGATTTGCTAAATTCAAAAAATAAAATTCACTTTAGTAAAAATTTACTTTAGAGGGAGAGGAGGTAAAGGGGAAGAAGGGGGCAAAAAGAGAAGAGCCAAAGATAAAAAATAACAACATATAATTAAAAAAGGAAGGTAGAAAGAAAAAATTGTGTCACAAAAGACTTCCACATTTATATTGTGGGGGGGGGGATATAATTATAATAGCAATTTATTTAGCAAGGGGAATAAAAAAATTAATATATAGGATAAAAAAAAAACAAACAATAATATTGACGATTTTTTCAGACGCTCATTGCTAAGGTTTACAGCCTTGTTAAAACTATTATTAAGATTGTAATAAATTAAATTGCAGCGCTCATTTAAAAAATGTATTTGTTATATATTTAACAATAAATGAATAAGAAAAAGCTTTCGAGGGAAATATATATTACATAATGAAATAGTAGAGGACCGTTAAGCAAAATATATTTTAACTATTGTCCTTTATTCAGTTTCCAAAATTTGGTGATAGATGTCACTGCTTACAATTACAGGCGTTAGTAAATGGAAAAATATGGGTGATTTATTTTGTAAATTATGTAAGGAAGGAATTGAAAATATTAGGCATTTGTTAATTGAATGTAAATGTTTGAAAACAGAAAGGGTACATATAATGAAGTTGTGGAAAAATAAATATGAAAAGAGTGATTATACAGAAAGTGAATTATTGGTTTTTATGCTGGGTTTGAGAAAAGATAAGGGGGATTTAGATATAAAGGTTATAGAGTTGACCAAAATTATGTTGTGGAAATGGGATAGAGCAGATTATGGGTAAATTTAGAGTGGGGAATGTAAAAGAAAGTGGCTAACAGGTTTATCTGGGCATAATTGCTGAGATATTGTTGACTTCGTTTAAGGAGAAGCCATAATACATCACATCACATCACATAGTTTTACAGAAAATGTATTGAATGATGAACGGAAGAAATTGAAAAGTGGAAAGACAAGTGATTTAGATGGATGGGCGTGATGGTGATGAATTTGGGAAATAGGAGAAAATTAAATCTATTATTATGTTTATTTAAAATGTCACAGAAAACAAATTCCAGATAGCTGGAATAATTCAAGAGTGAGGCTATTATTAAAGGAAAGGGTAAAGACCATAGAAAGATAAACAATTATAGATCGGTAGAGATAACATCGGTGTGATATAAAGTATTTGCATATATGGTGGCTGGAAAGGTGGCAAAATGATTGGAAGAAAATAATATAGTGGGAGAAATGAAGAAGGTTTTAGAATAGATAAGTGTATAGGAGATAGTTTATTTGTAGTCACAAAACTTATAGATATGAATAGGAATACCGGTAGACAATTATATGTGGTCTTTATAGATATAGAGAAGGCACACAATGGAATAATGAAACTTTAATGGATCTTATTACGAGATTGTATAAAAATAATTATTATAGTATCATTTAGAAAATATAGACTCAGATTTTAAAATGGAATGGGTCTAGGCAAGGGTGTCCTATGTCACTTATTTTGTTTTTGTTATATTTAAGAGAAATTGAGAGAGAAATAGAAAGATTAGGAAGAGATGTAAAGATACCAAATGGCAAGTGTGTATATATATTATCAGGACTTTTATTTGCTGATGATATCTTCTTGTGCACAGAAAGTAGGGAAGATATGCAAGTTATGCTGAAGACTTGTGCAAAAATGGTTAAAGAGATGTGGATTAAATTTGATGAAGAAAAATCAAAAGTAATGATGATAAATACTGGGAAAAGAGAAGAGAATTTTTATTGGGGTTATAAGGTTAACTGTGGTGAATATGTATAACTATTTGGGAATTGTAGTTGTAATCAGAAGAATTGCTTGGATGAATGGAAGAAAAAATTGATAAATGAAGCAAAAAAAAAAATGCTGATAAAAAAATTAGCAATGTTTTCATATAATACATATAATGTAACAAAAATTGTATAGAAGCAAATGATAGTAGCAGAGTTTTACTAGTGGTAAAGATGTGATATGTGTTAATAAAGGAGTAAACAAAGGCAAAACTCTCCATATAGTAGTGCCACCCTGTGCCAACCAGAGTATTCAATGGATGCCAGAAGGCTTGTGCATAAAATCCCTATCTAGTGCACATGCCTTCTGACATCCATTGATTACTCTGGTTGGCACAGGGTGGCAAATACTGTATGGAGAGTTTTGCTTTTGTTTACAACAATTATGTGCTAATATAAGAGATGGTGATCATGTGCTGTTTAGTGTTTTAATAAAGGGGTGTTAGATTACTTAGAAAAAGTACAAAGAGAAGTAGGAAGACATGCATTAGATGCAGGTGTGGATGGCAAAGGAGGTAATTCTAGGAGAAAGGAAATGGGGTCAAATTTTTATATGAGAGATGCAAAAAGCAAAATGAAAATGTTCAGTAGATTGCAATTTATGAATAGTAAGAGAATAGCCAAAATAGTATTTAATTGGATTACAAGTAAAGAACAGGCAACAAGATGGGTGAGAAAGGTGTACAGTATGCAGAAGATTTGGATGAAGATTTTATGCCAGTATACTTGTACAAAAGGTGGGATGATTGACTTAGTAGGATTGTTGAATGTTATAATGGCAAAAAATAGGATAGAATAATAGATACATTAATAAAAAATAAAGAGCTGGGGAGATGAAATACTAGTATGGAGAGTAAAAAGAGTTTAAATATATATAGAAGTAAACTATTAATTTATGATAATAGCAAGGAAAGTACTGTTTAAGGCTTGAACAGGATTGTTAGCAACAAGGGAATGAATATACACATAAATGGAGAAATATGAATGATTTAGTCTGCTTTTTATAAAAGGAAGGCATAGAGAATATTAGGCATCTGTTAATTGAATGTAAATGCTTACAAGAAGAAAGGGTATACATAATAAAGTTGTGGGAGAATAAATATAAACAAAGTGAATATGCAGAAAATGGGTTCTTGTTTTTTATGCTGGGTTTGAAAAAAGAGGGATCTAGATATAAAGGCCATAGAGTGGACAAAGATGATGCTGTGGAAAGGGAATGGAGCTGGATAGAAAAGAATATGGGAAAAAATTAGGGTGGTAAATGGAAAGGGAAAGTAAGGTGGCTAACATATTTCTCTGGGCATAGTGGATGAGAGATTCCTGACTTTGATAAAGGAGTAGCCATATCACATCACATCTGTTATTAACGCATTAGGGGGGGAGTAAAAATATTGTATTATAATATATAAATTAAGCAAAATTATAAATTTATTTACATCATTTCAGTACAATTATTCATTCTAAACATTATTAAAGTATAGCCTATTACTTTTTTTTTAATACTAGAGGTAGAAAAACAAGGATAACAAACCATTTATATTTTAGTAATATTTTACAAATATGAAATACTGGCGTCTTTTTAATTTTATTTTAATCGTTGTTTTATTAATTATTTCTGTGGTCAATAAACAAGTAAAATTATTTTACAATTTATTTATTTTTTAATTTAAGAATTCAAAGTTAGAGTATTAAAATAAAAATTCTTTTTTAGAAAAAAAAAAACCTCTTTACAAATATGCACTAACATTTTTTAAAAAAAAAAAATCATTACATTTTTAAATGAATGATATAAATAATCAAATGATTAATGGCTGAGAAACCATGTGACATTCAAGCTAGATTATATCTCTAAATTCAAGTGTGTATGTATTCACATATACACAGTATTTACATATCATACCATTTACAACTTTCTTAAACACTTTATCAATACTATTTTTTATATCAAAACTTTATTCTAACAGTTTTGACTGTCCTGCAGTCATCATCAGAGCTACCATATTCAAGTATATAATTACTTAATTAATACATTTATACACATATTTATATACAAAATAAAACATACATTTTAACCTGACCATTAGAAATAATCATTTCCCATTTTATTACTTTACTTTTAAATAATTCTATCCACATTTGGTATGATATGTAAAAATAGAAATCAATACATAGGAAAAGGAAGAAAAAGAAAATTATATTTCACATATATATTTGTTTTTGATTACCTTTTAATGAATCCATTTAAAAGTTTATACAGAGAGAATATTCTTAGTTTTACATTTGCAGAGAATGATCCTTTGTCTTTTAAGGGCAATTTTTTATTTAATAAAAATTAGTTGTAATATTTAGTTATAATATTAATGTCATGCATTTGCATGAGGTCAAATAATTCAGACCTTTTGGTTATGACAAAAATGTGGAAAAATTTGATGATACCACTCTAGACATCTTGCTATTTAGACATTTTTTGTTATTGTTTGAGGTGAGCAAGGGTGGAAGGTTACAACCCTAAAAAGTGTCTTGCTGTAAAAAATAAATTCAAAAAAGTAATGAATGAAATCTTTTCAATATTCCAAAAAGGTACTTTACACTTATTCAATCTGATATATAGAAAGATTTTAAATATATTATGTAAAAGGTTACAAATTGGTATTAAAAAGTTTTGATGAATTCCTTTATTGTTTTTGTAAAAAATTATTTAAAGGTTGTTCAACTATACTTAATTATTGATAAAACAGTTTATCATTGGACTTTTTTCTCATGTATTCAAAAAAAAAAAAAGATGAACTAATGTATTGGGGGGGGGGGGTAATTAATGTATTAACAATTTAATTAAGAACAGTATTTTTTAATAATTTACTAATAATTTGTTACATTTTAATTGCAAAAAATTTATTTTGCTAAAATTATTTATTATTGACTGATTTACTTTTGTAAAACGACTTCCCACAATAATCAAGTATTATCACTCGGTTGTCGTGCCGGGATAGCCAATGTTTTACAGTCCATGCATTAATTTTTTTCACCTATAAATTCATAAATGTTTTACAGCTTTTGTGCTATTGTAAATTTCTGTATAAAAGACAATATGATAGAGTTAAATAATATTTAATATTTTATAAAACAATAATGTACTGAAGTGGTCATATATATACATGCGTATATATATGTGCTTCATGTATATGTTTTGCTATTAAATTAAAAATATTAAGGCATTTAAAAAAATATAAAGTATAAAAAAATAATATTATAAAAATGTAAATGTTATTACGAAATTTAATTATGAGTTGGTATGTGTGAAAAAGATGGGGTTTCAAATCAGCAAAGAAAGTTTAATTTCCTAATTAATTAAAGAACCAATTGATATTAAAAGAATGTAGGTACTAAATTGTAATTTTAGAATTTATATTTTAGTGTAACATTGTCATTACAATAAAAGGTGACAAAAGTATAATTACTGGAAAATTTGATTAAAAAGTCAAAGACATTCAGAATTTAATTTAAAAATGCAAATTAGTAATTTTTCAAAATTAAATTGCATTAAGATTATAATCAGTAAGATTTATTTAGATAAAAAAGAAAAGAATTTTCTTTAAATTTAAATGAATTAATTAATTTAGAGAACAACCAATCTGGATGGCTTTGTTTTGAGATATATATATATATAGGGAAGAAAGAGTTATTAGTTAGGTAAACTTCTGGAAGAGTTATTGTACACTTCTTGTAGACTTTAGTTATTGTAAGCTTCTGGAAGAGTTATTGTAAAGTTTTAAGCTGCTAAATTACATCATGATATGAGTGAATAGATCGCGCAATTTCTCTGGCCATTGCCAAGAGGCTGAGTATGTTGTTCCCTTGTACCATAGAATGCTAGGCCGATCAAGTCCTTGCCTACATTTGGCCATCTAAATTCCTGACATGCTATGCCATCATCATCAAAAGAAACTCACCAATATATAATGCCACAGACCATTGAAAGTATCCAGAAAATGATAAAAGCCTCTCTAGTGTGATTGAAAATGTTCTTTGTTTTAAATAATTTATTTATTAACCATTCTTTAAAGTGTGTTTCTTTTCATACTGAATAAAATATTCTTATCATATTATTTAGATATTTTATTGCATTGTTTAAATATTTTCTTAACACATGCTTAATTAATTGTACATAGTAAGAAAGATCGACTATTGCAATATATACTCGATCTTTCTTAAATTTTTGCTAGGTTTATTTTTAAGAATCAGACGGAGATAAATTTAGGAAAATATTTCAAGGATTCAAATATTTGACATTATCTCAAGAAAAGTCCAGTAATTAAATAAAAGCAAGATATTTAAATCCCTCCTCACTGATTTTAATTTGTGCTTTAATTTTATTTGCGATTTTAAATTTACCTATTTAAAATTGGTTCTTTCAAAAAATGACATTTAGACCATTAACGCAATTACAATGGTTTATATATAACTTTTAAAATTAAAATTAAAATCGAGTGTTAAAAGAAAACTTTATTTTCTGTTTTGGGAAGGAAGGAGTATACATTTGATTTATAAATAACTTTCAGTTTTAAAATAAAATTTAATCTTATGAAGTTTAAAAGCTAAAACTTTGTTTTCTGTTTTAAAAGAGAACAAATATATATGTATACTGTACAATACAATACAGTATTTTATTCTTTAAAATTTTTTTTCCAATTTAATATATTATCATCGTAGGCTATCTTATCAACAATTTCTTATATATGTAAGATCTATAGGGCAGATCTCTAATTAAGCAGGGATTAATTTTCTTTATCAAATTTTATATATAGAATAATTGCATAGGCCTTGATTTAGCCTATAAGTAGATGTCCGCATATTATAAACTGATGGCATGACCATTTACATTTTGTTTTATATAGATTTAAATTTAAGTCCAAATCTGTTGTGTATATTTAATGTTACTGGGTTGACTGATTTCATGTCTATATTTCATTGCGTTTCTTCAGCAGGCGTATATACAGTAAAGGTTTACTTTAGCAGCCACATCATGTTCACCCTCTATTTTTTAAAATTAGAACTGAAAAAAAAAAACATTATTAGAAAATCTTATGTATATGCTATAAAAAACTTACATTACTAGACCTATTATTTTCGATTTGTAACTATATTAGAATTAGATTAAAATTTATTAAAATGTAAAAGATAATAAAAAAACATTTACGTTTTTAAGCATAATTGTGTCCTATGCAGACTAGGAAGTTGGAGAAAAAAGCGGTAGGGCTGTGTCTACTCCTGAAGGCAAATTCTTGCAGGTACGATGAAAACAAAGCTCTGCTGGTACCAGATTGGAATTTCAGCTTATGCTTTGCTCTCATTCACATATGTTCAATATTCTAGGTATGTATGTCTTGGTCTTCAGGATGCATGAAGTTGTCATGATGGACAACAACTGAATGCATATATACACTATTGTTCAATGTGTGCATGTAATTCAAACTTTTGAACCCAGAGGGTATCTTTTTTATGTAACAAGTGTTATAAATGTAGATAGTTTAAATTCTTAAGTTTTAAATAAATAAATAAAGTAATTATTTTATTTAATGCAGTATAATTAATCTAACATTCAATTTATTGATATAAATGTTTTAAGTAATATTCACCTAAGAAATGGTCAAAACTAAATAATGTACAAAATGAAAATAAAAATGTTTATTTTCCAAATCAAAAATAGTTTTAATTTTAAAAAATAGAGGGCGAACATGATGTGGTCACTAAAGTAAACTTTTATCATATATCCTTACTTTGGAAAATTTAATTTGACGGGTTCATTCTAAATAAGTTCCACGCAAATGCAGAAACATTCCTTTTATTTTTCAGACCCAGGGGGTCTTATTATTTCTTGTTACCAGTGCAGTGGATCATTCCTGCTGTTAATGAGAGTTCTTAAGGGTTATATGAAGATGCTCATTCCTTTATTCCATTACCCACTTAACTTCGCAAAAGCGAATACATTCCGTCCTTGCCTTATTATGACTTGGATATGACATCACGGAGGTGATCATATTCCAATTTACTTCATTATTTCTTTATTACTTTAGCAACTCAGTACCACCTCCTTTATTCCTTGTGTATATTAAAGCCTGATATTTCAGCATTCATTGGTCATGATCATGAGAGTTATCTATTTAACCATATTTCTAGAGTTAATTAAACTTATCTTACTTTATTTATTATTATGTACCTGCTTGAGGGATATCTGCCCTAAAGATCAAAATAGTTTTAAACTTTTTAATGGGAAGCTTATTTTCTTCTTTACATCACCATGAACGATGATATGCTATCAAAACAAAAGTTCTGAAAATCAGAGCTAATGTAAGTGAAATAATATCTTGATGTAGTTGAAAAATAGATTTAGAAATATATAATACCTGCTAAACTTTGACTTATCCATAATCCAAAATCAGTAGTGATTTGTAAGTTTCTGAATGTTCTACCTTTTTTAATTATACTAATTTAATATACATCTCAGTTGGCTGTTGTAAGTTTAAACCTATCAGTTGACCCTAGGTAGCAGTGGTACATTCACATTTCAAGTCTATTTTTTGACATTAGTTCTCATTAATGAGGAAGACTTCTAATAGCCATAACTATTCAAATCAAGTTTCTGAAGTTCAATAGCACTAATACCGGGGGTCCAATGAGTATTCAAACTTACAATAAATATTCTGAAATAGTATGTCATTGCACCTAAAATCATAATGAATGCAGGCAAAAAAAATCATGAGATGTTTTTTGGTATATATCATTCTGGTCAAAAACTTGCTGGGCTAGTATTGAACCTATATAAGTATACAAGTAACTGTGTTTGAATTAAAAATTTAACTATGGTTTGAATTTTATGTGCTTTGCTTAATAGTGTAAAGAAGCTAAAGCTGGCTACTGGTGTGAGTAAATGTCTGCTTTAGATGTTGAATGTAAATAGATATGGTCAATTATGTGACTATGTTGTTTTCTAACTGTAAATTATCCACACAAATGCGCATTCAAAAAAAATTATACAATATTTCTACTCTTTTCATGTTGAGTAATTTACTGAATATTCAGTATAAATTAGTTTTCAACAGCGATTTTTTTAATTACGTTGGTGGCCTAGCGGTTAGCATAGATGCCTTCCAAGCAGGTCGCATATGAAAAAAAAATTTTTTTTAACGAAAACTAAATTTAGCTTTAGCAATATTAACATTATTATTTGTTTATATTATGTAGCCTCATATGAATATATACTTTTAAAAAATATTTCTTCGTTATTATATATATATATCATTAATATTAACGAAGCTGTTGTTAACCTTTATTTTGTAAATGAAAACTGATTTTTTTTAAAAAAATAAATGCTAAAAAATGTTGATAATTAGTTTAATTAAAAATTATTGATTTAAATTTCAAAACTTAATTTAATTAAAAATAAAGATATATTTTAATATTGTTTTTTTAATTATCTATGTATATTTCTTTTTATCTTAATATCTTCAGAAGCAATGCAAACAATAGCTGCAGATTTTTTTTTAAAAAAATTATAATGAAAAAAATATGTTGTAATTTTTATTTATATTTCTAATTACTACAATTTTTTTATTTTATTTTGTAGATTTTGTTTTATATAAAAATATTTCAAAAACTAAACCCAAAAATTTGATGTTTTATATTGAAATTTTTTTTTTTGTAATTCAATTGTTATTAATTTTCTTCTTTTCTGAGCCAACGTAGTAATACCTGGTAAAATGAAAATACCCACAGAAAAAATAGTTTTTAAAAAAAAAATATTTAGCTTTATTACTGCCTATCATGCTTTCGGTATATTTTTACTATATCATATTCATGGTATAGAGTGGTGGGATTAATCACACTATTATATGCCATGAATATGATATAGTAATAATATTTTTAAAGCATGCTAATTCCACCACTATATGTCATGAATATGATATAGTAAAAATATATTAAAAGCATGCTATTACATCATTATATGTCATGCATATGATATAGTAAAAAATATTGAAAGCATGCTATCACACTACTATATGTCATGAATATGATATAGGAAAAATATACTGAAAGCAGGCTACTCATGCTACTTATATGTCATGAATATGATATAATAAGAATATAATGAAAGCATGCTATCACACCATTATATGCCATGAATATAATAAAAATATATCAAAAGCATGCTAATCATGCCACTATAGGTCATGAATATGATAAGGTAAAAATATATTGAAAGTATGCTAGGCAGTAATAAAATTAAATATTATTAACAAAAAATTTACCTTTTCTGTGTGTATTTTTATTTTAGCAGATATTATGAAATAAATTTTGCAATCTTTCTCTTTTTATATATTAATAAATTAAACCATACAGTATAGAGTTTTTTTATTACAATAAATGTATTCTCATTAAATATGTAGAAGAAATATTTGCATTTTTCTACTTCTTGTTCTAATTAAAAACAATAACTCAGTATTCATTTCCATTGTAGATTATATCTAATTTTATTGCTTAGTTTACAAAATATAAAGAGATGCATTTAAAACTGTCTTGATGATATAAATAGTGCTCTGAAAATTTATACTTGAACTAAGCAATAAGAAAACTCTGTATTCTAATTAAATTATTCCTAAATTATAAATAATGTAAAGGATTTCATTATTTTACAATGAAAATATCAGAGTCGATTAAATTTATGATGTAACTATAAATTTAATATAATAAAATTTGCATTGAGAGAGTAAACATGACAATGTACTGGCAAACAAATCCCTTTCTTTTCATCATCATCAGAAATAATGGCTAAATTCTCTTAAGATATGAAGTTGCTTTTTTATCATCTCTGTCCTGTTTTGTTCACCCCATGTAAGAAGAATGAATGTGTTATCTTCACATTCCTCCTTAATATCTATCTAAAAATCTATATTTCTACCTTGAGAAATATTAAAGATAGTGATTTGAAGTTTTTTGATTATCATTCATTCATTCATTCATTCACCAAATATGATTAAACTTTGTATTTTTTTCTCTACAACTTTATTCAATATTTTTTTTACTCCTTTTTTATTTTTTACAATCTTCAGTAGTTTTCTACAACATATTCTTTCAAATGCCTAGATATTTTGCCATTGTAATTTTTGCAAGCACCGTATTTAGCAAATATATTATAAGACTTTGATCATTACGTTTAGATATCGCAATGTAAATTTCTTACCAAAAACTTCATATTTAAGACAATAATATAAACTTTTAATATTTAAACATTCTTATTATAAATGAATTGGCTAATTAATTTGCTCCAGTTTTGACAAAATTGGGATGATGTTTGATAATTTTGAAAAGATTAATTTCAATGGAAGAAAGTGACTTTGATGGGGCAATGTCATGGAACAATTCCTATAGATAAACTCTTGCTAATATTGTACATTACAATAATGGATGCCATCTTTTAATATGGACTTTTTTAGGGAGAAATAAATAATTGGAATATTGTTCTGGGCAGTTATTCAATGATTAAGAAATAGGAAGAGGATATTTACTAGAAAATAATGCAGGAAACCAATTATCAATCCTGGTATTCACCGTAAAGAATTTGACTTTGTAATGAAATACATTATTAATTGTTAGGGGTAAAAACAAAACTGGTGATATAATTTTGCTGTAAAGAGATCATATGCAGTTAATCAACCAAAAAAATTTAAGGAAATAAAAAATAAAATTAATCAAATACTTTCTTCTAAAATTAATGAATAAGTAATAAATTTCTGAATGTTTCTACACAAACTGGATTTAAAATTATGAAAAAGTTATCAGTCAGCATTTTACATTAAACAATTTAATGTTGACATCTCACAAAATGTGTAAGACTATCAACAAACAAAAACTGTATACAACTTTTGATAACATTTCAACAGTAAAAATATTCTAGTTTGAAAAAAAAAATCACTTTAAAGTAATAGTGGTCCAAACCTTCAATTATTTGTGAATTCTTGAACATTATTTTATAAATGTCAAACATTCTGATTTATTTTTAGTCAGACTACCATACACTTATTATCTAAATGCTTTTAGCAATAAGTCTTGTTAGTTCATGCTGAAGGCTTTTAGTAGTGAGACATAATGAAGGATATTATTAAATAATATATATATATATTAATAAAATCATTATATACCACATGACCTATAAAACTTCTCATTTACCAATATGTAATATAAAGAGCATTTCAATAGCTCTAAACAACTTCCTCACCGAAGAGAGCCATATCTTAAAACTGGTCTGAGGATGGGGACAATCCTAGATAAAGATGATTTGAATGCTTTCTCCTATAGCATTTATCATAAAAAAAATAAGCTCGTTTAGAGCTATTGGAATGCTCTTTATATTACATATTGGAAAATGCAAGTTATATAGGTCATGTCACATATAACATGATTTTATTACTATTATTATTTTACTGTTTGTGGCTTTGTCTAAATTAAATTACAAAGCACATTAATATATGGGATTTCTGAATTAAGTTCAGACCCATATGATTATTTCAGTTGGAGAATTGAATTTAAAAACTTGTAGATGTCTAAAATTTCAGATCTTCTTCTTAAGAGTTAACTTTTAGATAAATGCTTATATTGAGTTAGTTTTTTTTAAATCTGGTGTCCTAGCTCCTTACTGAAGAGAGCCATAGCTCAAAACCAGTCTAGGAATGGGGACAATCCTAAATAAAGATGATTTGAATGCTTTCTCTTGAAGTATTTATCATAAAAAATAAGCTTGTTTAGAGCTATTGATGTAACAAAAGATCTCACTATCATTATTAGAGATAGAATTACACGCACATTTTTAATGCTGATGTCTTTCGGGAATATTTACCTATGCTTTGAAAGACAATGCTATCATATTAAACAGTTGTTATATGCAGTGAATCCCATGCAATCAAACCTGCTGTTAGGAACAAAATTGATCCAGAAAAAGCTTATAATGATAGTACATATCTTTTGCATTATATGCAATAAATGTGATATCTTTAAAAAAGTTAGTCTTATATTATTATCCTGGTCCCTACATTTCACTTTTTCTTCAATATTTAATTTTCTTAAAAACAAAAAATATATAATAAAAATGACAATGTGATAACTTGTCTCAATCCAAGGCACATTTATCTTTATATATATAATATTTTTGAGGTTAACTTATTGCATGTGATGTGATGTATTTTGGCTACTCCTTAAACGAAGTCAAGAATATCTCAGCAACTATGCCCAGATAAACATGTTAGCCACTTTATTTTCCATTCCCCACTCTAAGTCTTCCCATATCCTGCCCCATCCCATTTCCACAACATAATATTTGTCAACTCTATGGCCTTTATATCTAAATCCCCCTTATCTTTTCACAACCCCAATATAAAAAAACCAATAACTCACTTTCTGTATAATCACTTTGTTCATATCTATTTTATATAATCAATGCGCCCTCCAGTGTCAGCACATGACAATAAATTTTAAACGTTGAGATACCCCTTTACCTTCATCCTCCATATATCTTGAGGATTGGCTGCAGTAACTGTGATAGAAGTGATGGATTTTTAATCAATCAGAACTTTATTTTTAAATATTTTTAAACTTGGTTGATGCATATATCACTCTCTGTTAAGAGTAATTGTGATGTCACCTGTGTTTTTAAAATATTTACTGATGGTAAGTGCATATGTGTAAAATAGTTATTTCCAGTTAAATTACGCACACATATATATATACACTTTTATAAAAACATTTAATCATCTCCAAGATTTTCTACTCTTTCACACAAATTCTATCTCTATTATATGTTTTACGTTAAGGCTATTAGTAATAGTTTATAGCTACTAAACGACCTAAAATATTTTCCCATTCCCTCTAATTCTCTTACCTTTTCATGCATCTGAAATTTTATTTTTTATTACATTTTTCTCTTCCAATCAATTCTTGAGTATTTTTCTATATCTATTCATATTTTAAGTAATATGATGTGATGTAAAATAGTTTCTTTTTAGAAAAATAAGAAGTTTCTGTGCTTAAGCTATGCGTTCAGACACTCTGTTAGCCAAGTTAAATAATTCCTTTTTTTGAAAGTATTTTGTATTACAGTAAACTCATTTATTTTTTATTCTTTAATGCAAGATTATCTTCACCCTGAGTTTTTTTAAAAATTCCATTTTAATAAAAAATGTTTCATTAGTTCCACTATCCTATCCTCATATATCTTATTTTTATTATAAAGATTTAAACAAAAAATGATAAAATCTTTTATTTTTTTTATATCCTTTATTTTTTTTCCCTTTAGTACAATTTATCCTAATTCTCCTTCAACATTTTACTCTAAAGATAAATGTTCATTACTCTTCCTTATACTTCCATATAAATCACATTTCCATTGTAAATTCTTATTCCAGTTTTGCATTATTTTTCTTATCTAAAATTATGACTCCTATTTCAAATAACAATAAACTACTTCTAGTGTTGTATTTATATGTTGGGTTATTTCCATCATATAATATGAGTATTGAATTTCTTTAGAAAAATTTAACTTTATTTAAATTTTCCCAATACATTCAACTGTTAAAAATAGCACAATATTTCAAGAGGCCTGACAAGTTACAGTACTAGCATGGGAATTGAACCTGGATCCTTAGATTCTTGAATATTGAATTTTAAAGTAACTCTCTAACCAAAAGACATTCTGCCAAAGGCAACAGCCATTAGAAATTTCATATACTTTATTTAAAATTCAATACTCAAGAATCTAAGGGTCTATGTTCGATTCCCATGCTAATGCTGTCACTGGTCAGGCCAGCAACACGTAAAAAAGAGAGGAGAATAATATTTTTCAAAATGTTGTGCATATACTAACCTGTAGCTATTACAAACTGTTGAATGTATTCAGAATATTTAAATAAAGTTAAATTTTTCTAAAGACATTCAATACTCATATTAGATTATGGAAATAATCTAACATATAAATACAACTAAAACACCAGCATCACAAATCTTCAGAAAAATACTTTTAGTGTTATATATTTTTTATTTTTATACAACTGCAAACTATTTGTTATTCATCTTCATTTTCCATATACATTGCATCTTTTTGTTTGATCAACATATATATTTCTATCCCCTCTTCATAACTATATACATGAAATATATTCTTTACACATATATTATTTATACATTTATCCTACTTTCTGTATAAATTCATTGTAATAATCTCTTTATTTATTAACAAAGAAGTCAACCTCATTTCTTCTTAAATAACTTATTTTCTATTTATAATTCATTACTCAAAGAATAGCTATTTATTTATTTTTAATTTTTTTTTTTATCTAAAATTTGTTTGAGTCTCCTGACCAAAGCACTTCACTTTCAAATGTTAAAGCAAGTATTACTCACTTTCAACATTATCATTGCAACTAAAAGACTACTGTATAAGTTTCTGAATGGGATTCTATAAATAATAAGAATCATTTCCTGCCTACTCAGTCCAATCTTGCAGTGCAGTTCACAAATTGGCTATAAGTTCAGCCAAGCCAATGAACACTTGATCTTTTCCATCTCTCAGTCTCATATGAGTAGATAACTATGACTGTGATAATAAGATTTTGGTTCATTTTCAATATCAGAATGAGTAATTACTAATGTTTCTTCTGTAGTGATAAAATAATGTATAGTTTAGATAAATAGTAACCACTATGCAAGCAATACACATAATATTAAATATATGTATGTTAATAAAGATAGACTAGAATTATTAAATATAATACATGTTGTTGAAATAAATAACTCCCTCCTCATTTGGTTTAGCAAAAAATAAAAAAATTGCTAGTAAAGATAATTTTTTTTTTTTTATAAAAAAATGGCTAAAATAACCACTTTTGAGAAATTTGGAACCACTTATCTGGAGCAGGTTTTCTGTCAATTGTTTTATTAAGTTTGAAAGTAAACTAACAAACTTACTCAGTGAGTATGACTTCAACCATAGATGATGTATTGATATGTAAACCATATTGAGGCATCTCTTCAACTTTTTGTATTAAAAAAAAACAACAATTTAACTGTTTTGCATTTCAAGCCATTAATTATAAAACACAATTGAAAAAGTTAGCAAATATTTATGAATTTTATACTTTCATAAATGAAATATTAAAGCATAAATGTATATATGGCATGAGGGATCATTATATCAAATTGCTGGTGAATGCAAAAACCACATTTAAGTCAGCCTTAGTTCATGTAATTCTTTCTGAAATAATAGAAACCCAAAAATAATAGCCACACATCTACAATATAGTTAGAGAGGTAGTTCAAATCAGGTCATGCCGTAAGGATGCACCCTGGAAGAACTTATGCTTATCTGTTGTAGGATGAGCATAATCCAGGAATATGTCACTTCAAGAAAGAAGTTTGCAGACATTCCAGTATCAAGAAATAAAAAATCTTAGAAAAATTTAGCAGAGAAACCATAAAAACAATTTTTTTTTATTAACAATTGTCTCATGAATAATTATCATGTTAAAGACATCTCAAAATTCTTCAATTGATTTTTAAGGCCATACATAATCATTGCTAAAGGAAGTTATGGTACATATATAGAGACAAGTTTAATTAACTTTTATTCCTAATAATTTTAATTTGATATCATAATAACTTCAAAGGTAAAGATTGTTTGAGAAATTTGACTATGCCATTATAGTTGATAGTTAGACAAAATTTGTAACAAGATGCATGACCAGATTCCTTAAAATTTTTGATAGAAAGTATTGAGTGTTATAATCTAGCCAATCAGCTAATCGAGTAGACCACTTCCATTCACACTGAGATCCAAAGTGGAAAAAGAGCTAGACCATCTCCAAATTAAACCTGTAAATAAGAGCATAATTGATTTTTTTAAAAGCTCTTTCCTATTCTTATATCCTCTTTTCATTTAACAATATAATAAATGTTTTTCTTTATTTTTTCAGATCCCCCCCCCCCAACAATCCTCCAGTTATATGCTGTTAATTTCCTCATTTCACTTTTTATTAAGTTCACCTCATTTTTATCATAACAATATTGTAAACTTTTCTTTCTCATTTCTTTTCTTTATATATTTCCAAAGTCTTCCCTGTACTGGTAATTTTATCATTCAACATCTTCTTAAGGCCACTCATTTTTATCTTAGTTTCATATTTAAATTCACTCAACTTTATCACCAATATTAGTTTAATGACAAAATTTAATTTTTCAGTTTTTCACCCTCTTTATCAATTCTAACTCAACTTCATTTAAATATATTTTATTTTTCTATTTAAAAAACAAAACGTACTTTGATTATTTAAATCAAAATTGCTCCTTATTTTATTTCAATATATTTAGAATAATTTTTTATTGTATTGATTTTCTTTTCCTGAATTTCCAGTTTATTTTCCAAGTCTTACTTAGATTGATTCAGCTCTAACTGTAACTTTCCTAGTTTATTGACTGTCTCTATTTGATATTTTCTTTGATCTTGTCCCATTTCTGATTTGAACTTATCATAGCTTTGTTTCATTTCTAAGAATTTACTATCTAATATACTTTCAAATTTTTTTTTAGTTCGTTAAACTTTTATTCACATTTACGTCCTTTTCCTCGTTGTGTTTTTTTATTTCTACCAATTTAATATTGATAATCAATTGCAGATGGTTTATGACAATATTTTGTTTTACTATGTCAATTTTTAATGCAGATAACTTTGATTTCAATTCCGTTTTGAGTTCAATAAAATCAGTAGTTTGTTTTTCCATTTTTGTTTATAATTCAGTATTTGTTTTTCCACTTTTGATAGTTCAGTTGTTATATTTACTGGCATTTGTTGAATCATTATCCTCAATTGATTAAATATCATTCATGCTTGTTTTTTCTTCTTTTTGTATCTGTGGGATCAGCAATTTTTCAGAGGATTGAATATTTTTTAATATACCCTACCCCAGACCTATAAATATTTTGTTCTTCTAGATTTTCTAGGAGAGAAGTCTCTATTTCATTTTCCTGAACTTCATGTTGTATTTCTATTTCATTTCTTACTTTATTAATATTTTCTGACTCCATAATTTTCATCCTACTTCTAGTAATCATTTACTTAATATTTAAGTCTCTATTAATGTCTGTTTTCTTTATCTATTTCACTAAATTTTTATTTTGAATACTAGCCTTTATGTATATCGAAGTCTTTTACAACCTTAAAATTACCATTTTTAATAATTTATTCCACATGTTATTAAAACTATTTTTTTAAATTTTATTCTTTATTTCCCATGTATCTCCAATAACCTTTTTATAAATTTCTGTGTAACTTTTTGGAAAATTGTAGCAAAAAATTAGGATCATCGCTATGTCTTTTATTCTTCTTCAGCAAACTTTTATTTTTATTTCTGATTTCTATTTACCTACTTACATATAATCAAGATAAGACGTTAAATTCTGTATAGACCATGTAAATTCTCCATTATATACTTATATTTTTAGTTTTCACTCTACCAATTGTAAATTAACTTTTTTTTTACTATATATTTAAGGAAAGTCACTACTGTGAAAAACCATTTTAATGCTGAAGTGATCTAGTTTTGATACTCTAAATCCTACACTCTGAAATATTTTTCATGCGTTGCTGAAAGTCTGGTTTTTACAAATTGTGTAAAAGAAAATCTAAAAAAAAAAGATGCTGAAATATACTATAAAAATGTTATCAATGTTAAATAAATTCCACAATCTGACATTGCATTATGTTTTTTTATTTTTTATTTTCAAGCATTGCTTTCTTTACTATTAACAGAAAATCTGTGATTTCACATTTAAAATTTGAGTTTTGTATCAAAGCAGTACTAGATTTTATTTAACATTATGATCTCTGTGAATTGTGACTATGTTTTGTAGTTCAGCTAATAAATGTTAATGATTGTGATAGTAACAAGACTTAGATATCAACAACAAATAGAAAAATATATACAACTATATTAAACAACAGATTTATTAAAAATAAATAAATAGATATTCTGTACAATACAAACAAAAAAGGTTGAAATTGAACATAGTGAAGTTGTTTATGAGATGGGAAAGTTACTTCTAAATCAATTCACAGTTTGTGTTTCCCAAAAAGACATTAACATTTCTTCCAAATTAAATTGCACTAAACTATTTTAACACACTGTGCAAGATAACATATATTATCATAAATTTTTATTGATTATTCTATTAAGTTGAGTAAAATTGTATTAAAATTCAGAAATTGTGAGTAAAGTATTGTGGAAGGAAAGTTTTAATAACAGATATGAGGTATAACAATTTAATTCCTAGAATGCACCTTTATAAAATATACATATAGAAGTGTATACTAGTGGCTATTGTCACCTTCAAAGTATTCCTCTTGTGCAACTATACACTAATTAAAAAGATATTCCCATTTCTAGAAGCATACCTGGAACATGTATTCAGGAATACAATTGAACAGCTGTATTCCGTTGGATATCAGTTACAGTAAAAAATCTTTGTCCTTTCAGCAAAGTTTTTAATTTTGAAAATAATCAAAAATCACAGAAAACTAAATCAGGTGGATAGGCATGATGATATAGTTGTGCAATTGATTTTTGGTCAAAAACTCTCTCATAATGAGTACATTATGACTTAGCACAAATTGAGAAATCTTTCTTATGCCCAATTCTTTATTTAAAATTAGTCTGCTTCTTGATTAATCTGCAATTCTTCAGCTATCAATCTCGCATTTAATCTCTGCCAGACCATACTGAATCACACTTTGTTAATATTAATGTCAACCATTGTTGTTTTTGGCTGTCCATTTCTAGGATCATCCATTACATCTTCTCACCAATATTTCAACCTCTTATGCCACTCAAATACACTCAATTTCTTCTTGGCATTTTCACCACATATCACTGGTAACAGTTGTAACATTTCAGTAGCACATTTGTCGATTTTTTCACAAAATTTGATATTAATATGTTGCTCAAAATTCCAATCACCCATTTTTGCCAAAGCATATTCATGGATATTTATTATCTTCTGAATTAGCCATTTAAAAAGTAGCTCTATCAGCTTAAAATTTACACATGTTAGCTTAAAAATATTCAAACATAAATACTCATGTGGTTTTGATACAATTAGGTCATAGGTGATACCACACAGACATTCCTGGAATTAAAGTGTCATACTTTGTGAATGTATACTTACTTAGCATATGGATGTTTTTAAACAACTATTAACAAACTATCATAAAAGAACATGTAGAGATTCCAAACAGAAAATATATTCACTAATGAATTTATTAAGTTTTTCAATTTTTTCATTGAAGTCATATATTCAACAATTAATGATATGGTTTAGGCTTTGTATCATTTAGACCTACATAGATCACTGGCTGTTAATTTTTATTTATAAAATAGATAACCACAAAGACCATAATTCTTAATCTATTGATAAAACTCCAATAAAATCTATAAAAGATCAAATCAGGTTGCCTTTACTGTTGGGTTTGGAAAAAAATGTTTGGAACTTCATAAGAAGACTATTTTTTGTGCCATAATTCGTTAGTTGTAGATTCTTGGTTGAACATCTAAAAGGAAAATTTTGATTAGAGGCAAGTTTTAGATGGTGAAATAAATGTCCTATCTATTTAACAGCTTTTAATACATTTTCTATGACTTCTCATATCTATTAAGAACACTGTGAAAAAACAGAAAGTAAAATATGATAATATTTAATCCAACACCCAAAAGTTTGTTGTGGGAATTTTTTCTCCAAGTAGAGGCAGAATATTTACCAGTAAAATATGTGATAGAGAAACTGTTAGTAAAGTACTTGCATCAAAATCTTAAGTAGTGTCATCCAGCTTTCCAAAGTTATTCATAAAAATAAATTTTAATCTAAATTTAGATAAATGAGGAAAACAAATTATCTTGTAATCCAAGATTAATTTCAAGTAGCATGAAGTAAAATTGTGTTTGCCTATTATTGCAAAAGTTTATATCTAGTTAAGTGTTTTCCATTTTACCAATGAGAATGCTTCCTGTAACATATCAAGTGATGCATTTTATCTTTTAAATGCTTTAATTAGAAAAATGGTATATTAAATCATTTTAATTTTCATGGAGATTATAATGAAACTGCAGAAACCAAAAAATATTCATATTTTATTCAAACACAAACAATCCAAGTGTAATCCTGAAGGTTTGTGATGATGGTGTTCTAGTTGTATTTTTATATTGGACTATTTCCATCATATAATATATGTATTGAATGTCTTTAGAAAAAATTAACTTTATTTAAATATTTTAAATACATTCAACAGGTTATGATATATATACTATTACTAACAGTTGAATGTGTCTGGAATATTTAAATAAACATTCAGTTCATATATTAGGTGATGGAAATAGTCCAATATGAAAATAAATAAAGTGTAAATTTTGAAAAATTCCATTCCCTTATAAACTTTTTACCAGAATAATGCCAGCACACATCCTACATCAGATGTGATTTTTTGGTGATTCTAATGTTTTTATAATTTTAAAGTAGTAATAAAATTTTTCACTTTTTATTTTTTATAAAATTCAGAAATACATAAAGGGTATTATGGTTTCAGCAATCTAAAAATGCAATCCCTCCTTACATTATTGGTGAAGGCCACACTATATTATAAATCATATTTTTTATGTTTATAGTCTGCATCTCATCAAATCATGTTAATTTGGGATTTTGACCCTAGATTGAAAAACATTTAATGAAATTTTTACATTAATGTGTACAAATGATAGGAGATAATCTTCTTATGATTGTGCCTATGAAATGACAATCATTATTATTAATTATAGAAAAGATGTCAAAACACTATCTTTTCACTTTGTAAAATCATACTTTTAAAGTCTGGAACAAAAACAAAGTCTTTCTTAATATGGAAATACATTGAAAATGAGTCAGTAAAAAATGATTCTGGTAAATATTTTGAGAATCTTTGAAACAGCCGTAAAAATTTTGAAACAAATTAAGCAGATTGCAACTGAATCATTCAGTTACGCTTAAGAAGTAGAATAAGTTTCTACAATGAATAAAAGACTCATTTATAGGAATATAATTATTGTAGAGTTTCATAAAATCACACTAAAAAGGACAAGCCAAGTTTTTAATCAGGACTTTATTTTTTTTAAAGCACTAATTATCTGAAATCCGGCTTAGATTTTCTAAATTCAAATTATTTTTGCGATTTATTTTTGAGATATTGATGCTTTCAAACATTTAAAAATTATGGGAATATTGAATGTGGATAACTCACGTACCTGATTGATGAAGAATGACTTAAGATAAATTTGTTCATTGGACACTGAATGAATAATTCTTACAAGTTCCAAATCTTGATTGCTTGGAAATAAAAATTGTTTGTATTCAATGCTTGAACAAATATTTCATGTCATCACACTGAATTTAATTCACGATATTATAGATAAAATATAAGATTGCGCGTCAAAGGAAATTTCATATTTACCTGCTTTCAGTTTTATCACCATATAAAAATAATAGTAATAAAAAGATTTCTAAAAACTTAAGAAATATTTTACAAAATAATTTTAAAAAGTTTAAATATGTAACAACTTGTTTAAAATTATAAAGAAAAACTTAAAGGAACAAAAGTATAATTTTTGTTTACAAATATTTTAGTTTCATCTTTAAAAATGGGGCGGAAATGTTTGTACAGAATATTTGATATTTTGAAGAGTAAACGGGAAATAAAATAAACCTGTTTAAATGTAATTTTAAAACATGTTAGATTTTTTTTTTTGTTTATGTATAAAATGGGTAAATAAACGAAATATATCATTATTATTTGCGGTCATGTGACATTTAAACATTCTCAGTCAATGGTTGAATTTCAATCCAAGAATGCTTATTTGGGAATTCATCATTTCACTACTATACTAAATTAATACCTTGTACAGGCTTAAACCTGCATTTATATATGTAATATAGGCGGGATTCAAACTCAGACTTTCACACAACCCACCAGTATCGGTGCCATCTCATATTGCTGACCCACCTGATCACACATATGTTGAAAAGATAAATAATCACCAATAGACGTATTTCATGCTAAACCAGCAATCATCAATTGGTCTAGATTACCATCCTCACACATATATACAATCAGTGCTCAGCTTTATATTAAGATAGCCAATCTTCATATTTTTAATGGAAAGGCTTCAAACTATTTCAACTCACAACTCTTCAGCCTTCCATTTCATTGAAAATCTGATGATGGAACGTTCAAAGCCTTTGTTAGTGCCAAGGTTGTCATCCTACCCATGTTGACATATTAGTCATTCTGACCCCTCATGTACAGGAGAATAATCCATTTATACATACATATGCTAGGGATGGGCAGACCTTTTACACCCTATTTATATAAATTAATACCTTGTACAGGCTTAAACCTGCATTTATATATGTAATATAGGCAGGATTCAAACTCAGACTTTCACACAATCCACCACTCTCAGTGCCATCTCATATTGCTGACCCACCTGATCACACACATGTTGAAAACATAAACATGGGTAGGATGACAACCTTGGCACTAACAAGGGCTTTGAATGTTCCATCATCAGATTTTCAATGAAATGGAAGGCTGAAGAGTTGTGAGTTGAAATAGTTTGAAGCCTTTCCATTAAAGTATGAAGATTGGCTATCTTAATATAAAGCTGAGCGCTGATTGTATATATGTGTGAGGATAGTAATCTAGACCAACTGATGATTGCTGGTTTAGCATGAAATACGGATATTGGTGATTATTTATCATTTCAATATGGGTGTGATCAGGTGGGTCAGCAATATGAGATGGCACCGAGAGTGGTGGGTTGTGTGAAAGTCTGAGTTTGAATCCCACCTATATTACTATACTAAATTGTATATGGCAAAAATGTAAGTGAATAGTTAATAAATAAATATATGTACATTGTTTAGTAAATAATGGCAAATTATCTCTGGTAATGATTATGTCAATTTAGCTGTCTTTAGAAAGAAAATTTAAAATAGGTGTTTTTATTATTTTCTTTACATCAATTTTTTCCACTATTCCTAATTTTTTTTAAAAATGTATAGATCCTGGATGATCAATTTGGCGTCTGAGGCAAATCTTCAAGACTGGAGTATTCTAAATTATTGAAATGGTTTATTTAAAGTACTCTACCAAGCAAAGCAATGATATATTAAATAAAAATATATTTTAATATAAACCAAGCATTGATTATATGTATGTGTGGGAGATGATGAACTGGACCAATTGAGAATACTAGTTCAGTATAAAATACATATATTGGAGATTATTTATCTTTTTCATATGTATGTGGTCATGTGTATCTGTTGTATGAAATAGAGTGAATAGCTGAATGAAACTTGAAAGCCTTTGTTCAAATCCCCTATAATTACAAATAATAGGAATAGAAAATACAATAATGAATCCAACATCCATATAGTCTGCTTACATTCTTCCGAAACAACTTATTATTATCTAATTATTCAGCTATCTTACACTCACTGGAAAATGATATTCACTAAAGCAGCTACATCAATCTTAAATATTGACAGCCTTATAGTAATAAATAGTATTGAAGAACTTCCATTAAACAAAGTTCATATATTCCAAGTACGCATAAACTCACAAAGCTGAAAACAAAAAAATATTGATACAGAAGAAACTAAATATCTGTATCTATGTATGCAGATAAACACTTTCAAGGACCAGGGTCCTCATATTCATAGCCATCTTATAAATAAATTGATTAAGAGCGAAGATGGCTATGAATATGAGGACCCTGGCCCTTGAAAGTGCTTAGCTACATACATAGATACAGATATTTACTTCCTTCTATATTAATATTTCTTTGTTTTCAGCTTTGTGAATTTGTGTGTGTTAGCGCATTTTAGATTTTTACACAGGAATAATTAGCCACAAAGTTTAAACTTATTGCTCATATTCCAAGTACCTATATTTAAAAAAAAAAAAGGAAATCTTTTAATGTAATTATCCATTTAATCACATTACCTTATTCTAATTGTAATTATTTTTATTATTTAAATGAGTTCTCCATCTGATATGTAATTTAATAAAACTTTATGAGCCAGGTTAATTTTATACCATGTTTTGTACATATTTTAATATTTGTGATGGGCAGAAAAATTCCTAAATAGGGCTGCACAATTATACATTCATTTGATAAGTAAAACTCCTGCACCAATATAGTTCCAAAATGATTCATTATTGATTTTTTTGTCTCAAAAATAATTACAACTGAAGATTCCAATTCTTTTAGACTTGGTCTTATTACTATTTTCTCAATTTTGAAGAGTTTGCATATTTATATTCTCAATCCAAATTTGTAAGCAAACATTTTTTTTAAAAAAAGATTGGATTTAGAATTGTTAAAGCATGAAAATGTGGTTCTTACAATACAGAATACCATTGCCATAATTAGTGCAGAAAGATGACCAATGGCATTAAAGATGCATAATAGTAAAGTAATTTAATGGTTTCTCCCTTAAGAGGTTACATGATGCTTGAGCACTGAAGGGATTCTTGGTTCTTCAGTTCTACCACTGTATTAAATAATGTATGGTAGAGTTTTATTATGTCTGGTCTTTATACTAATTTAAATGACTGAATTGATAAAAAAGAAAATTGAGAAATAGAATGAACTCAAAAAGAAAACACAAGATATACAAACACATTGCTGATTGCTGATTTATAACTAACCTTTATATCTGCTTACTTGATTATCCACCATTTCATCAATAGTGTGAATCTAACACCAAATGAAAAAATAGAAAAAATGTAAGTCATAATGGATTAACAAATTCCCTTAATAAAAAGTAAGAAGTTAAAAAACGTGATGGAAACAAAGGAAGCATTGTTTCTCTTAATTCTCTTAATATAATTAAAACTTTCTTTTTTATAACATTTTCATATTTATCACATTTTGTAAGTTTTCTTAATTTTCATAAAAAATTACAAAATTAAGCATTTGTTTAACCTAGTTGCTTCACATAGTAAAGCATACTCATTGCTTCTGTTTGGAATACTTCTATGGTGTTTCTCATTGTCCTTCTTAGATATACATATAAGCACTAATGAAAACAATTTTCAAATTAAATATATGTGTAATATGAAGATTTGCCATTGTTTAGTGATATGGCATGATGGCAGTTCAGTATTTTATTCAGTGAACGCAATTTTTGAATTAAATTCACATAGTTTGTGTAGTATTTTGTCTCATGCAAGCTCATTTTGAGTTAAATACACACAGCAATATGAAGTTAGTACCAGTGTTTGTCAGCATGGTTTGACAATATTCATAATAGCCTACAAAATATTTTGTCTCATACCCCAAATAAATTATGAAATGCTGTCTTTTTTGTAAATTTTTTTAGAACCATTGTAACCATATGATTAATTTTTTATTGATATCATTTAGATCTCTTAATTTTATTGCTAAAGAAATAATAACAAAGACAAAAAAATTAAAATTGTAAATGAGAAGTTAAAATATGAAAATTAAAATCTATTCAGCAATTAAATTCAAGCATTATGCTATCTAACTTTGCCAGTAAGATGTAAAAAAAAAAAAAAAATTTACCTTGATAATCAAGATTTCCTTTTTTTTTTTTTTTAAAAAAAAAAAAACCAAATGTAAGGAATTCAGCTGGTTTTAATTACAGCAATAATTTCATTTAAAATATTTTGTTTAGTTCAAAAATTAAAAAAAAAAAAACTGAAAAATATTGAATATTTAATTGGTAATGTTCCACATAAGAATACATGACAAAGATAATCATTTATAGAACAGAGGCAATTTTCTTAATATTGCACATTTCATGATCACCATCTCTATACTAGCTATTGAGCTTAGATTGAAAATATTATTGTGTTTTCAATTTCATTCTCATAGTTTTGTAGTAAAGTAGAGTTAAAAGGTGGCTGCTGGAGGGTTGCATTAGATCCTAAGATCTAGGTGCAGTGCTCTCAGATCCAAGGCTCCTCACTGATGATGGCTACAAGCCAGAAACTAGTCTGGGGATATTGGATGAGTAGGCACTAGATAGGGATTTTATGCACAAGCTTTCTGGCATCCATTGATTACTCTGTTTGGCACAGGGTGGCACTACTGTATGGAGAGTTTTGCCTTTGTTGCACATTTGTTAAGTAATTATGATGATTTAGATTGTATGTATATATGTGGTAAGTGAGCAGAATTAAATTAAAAATGATGCCTGAAATGTAAATGCATATGACTTTATCAAATTCAATTTACTTAATAATTAGTTGGTTTTTTAGATCTAATGTCCCAACTCCTCACTGAAGAGACCCATAGGTCGAAACCGGTCTGGGGATGGGGACAATCCAAGATAAAAATGATTTGAATGCCTTCTCTTGTAGTAGCATTTATCATAAATAAATAAAAAAAAAGCTTGTTTAGAGTTATTAGCACACTCTTAATTTTACATATTTGTAAGTGCAAGCTATATATAAGTCATGTGACATCTGACTTGTTATTATTACTATTAATAATTATGAGAAAACTCTATAAAAGAAGTAATTGAAGATTTAATTGAGGTTGATAAAAACCAGTCCCTACCTTGCATGAGAGTGGTGTAGTAAAAATTAGTCTACAGAAATATTATTCATTATTGGATAATCTCTACTCTAATGAATGACTAATAACAATTATTAATATACTTCCATTAAATGGTTTGTGTCAAAGTTGTGAGGGCAGTAAGTTTGATACTTAGGAATTAAGCTGTAGTAATTGGCTATCTATGTATACTGAACAATGATAAAGATATGTGCAAGAGATTGTGGTCTAGGCCAACTAATCAGTGCTGGTTTAACATGAAATGTGCATCTTAGGAATCATATATATATATATGTCTTTGGTCATATGTTTATAAGTACATCCCTTCACAAGGTGCTGCTGTAGTGAAAATTACTCTACTGAAATATTATTCATTATTGGATAACCTCTAAAACAAGTAGGAAAGATTGACTCAATTTTTAAATAAAGTTAATTTAAAAATGTTTTATAATTAGTTAATTACAAAAAAAAAAAAAGAATTGCTTCTCCTCTTACTACATGTCACTGGTTAGACCTAGATATAACAAACCCTCTGATTCCAAATCATAAAAATAATATCCGTTCAGTCAATTAAAAAAAAAAATAGTTAAATTAATAAACATATATATTAATTGTACACTTAAAACAAAAGAAATACAATATTACTGACGTTAATTTTTTCTAATCTATATAATAAAAGAATTAATTATGTAGATTATACTAAAATCTTTATTACTGGAAGAATAATTATAAAATGGTTGAATGAAAGGACTGTCTTTAACCTTTTAATTTTTTTTTTTTTAATCTTTATATTCTACCCCCAGTTTTACTTTTATTAACCTTTAGGGTTAAAAAAAAAAAAAAACACAGTGGGGAGAAGTAAAAATAAATACACACAAAAAAATGTGACAGTAAAATGAGTAATGAGTGAACAAATTAGATAGCCGCCATGGTTTAGGAAATAACAGATGAGAATGCCAATTTAAAACTGGTTTATCCAGTCGGTACTCTCAACCCTCGCTAGAAATGTTTTTATTAAAGGATTATTGCTATGCGGGTCTCTTGAATAGACTATATTGTAAAAAATTATAATTGCGTATAACATTTTTTGAGCATAGATGTGGGAGTGTGCGCGCTCTTTTTTCTTTTAAATTGAAATGATTATGAAACTGGCTTTTCTTAAATCAAAATTCCTCATCTTTAAACTTTTCAGCTCATTAATATTAAAATTTGTTTCCTTCCTTCTATTGTTCATATTATTTGACTGTGAAATATTATGTCAATGCATTTATTTTTTCATTTTCAATGTAGAAAATAAACTAAGTTTTTTCTTTTTGTTCGTGTTTTTAATTTTTGAAGTGAAAAATAAACTACATTTTTTCTTTTCATTTTTGTTCATATTTTTAAATTTGTTATGCTTCAAAAATTTTGAAATAAATTATAATTATATTTTGAATCATTATAAATCAAAAACCATATGAATCTTTATTATCGATTCATATAAAATGTTCGCCATCTTAAACTTCACGTTCAATTTTTGGTAGATCTTTTAAGAACTTTCTGGCATGTTGTTTAATACATTCACCTATAGTAACCATGTTCCAGATTTCAAATCCAGGATAAGGGAAACTTTCAAACTACAAGCAGGCTGAAGATTTTTTCTAGGAAGTCAAATTATAGCCAGTCCATTGGTTGGTAAATAAGTATCTAGCTACTATTAACATGAGTTATGGCATGAAGGTCAATGGCCTTATTATAAAAACCAAAAACAATACAGTTGTAACATAATGTGCCTTTCACCTCTGATGGGAATATGATTTTTGCCTAAACTGTAAACCATTATTGGTTTATCTTTTTATAGAATTGTTATTTTTATCTCTGATAATTTAACACGCAATATAGATATATCAGAAAAACCAGTAGCTAATGTTGATCCTAGGAAAAAAAGGTTACCATCTTCTTGAACAAAGAAAGTGAATAAATAAATATTTTTAAAATGTATTCATTTTATTACTTAACAAATAGTTTGTGTTGTAGTGATAGTACATCAGTAAATCATCTCATAAATTGGGCTTCTAGCCAAGACAAAAGAACTTTGAATTTGTTCCAGAATGCAAATAGGTTTAGGATTTGTTTTCAGGCTGATCCAGTAAGATATCCAATACTGTATGATTAATTGAGTTATTTATTAATAAGGTGTTACTACTTATAGGGTGAAATTTTCAAAATCATCTGGATTGTTCTGGATAAATGCTGGTGTGGTGACTATAAAAGCCAAAAATATTAATGTAATATGGTCTTTATTATTGTTGAAGGGGGTATATGTTTGTAAAATAAATTAAGTATGATCTTATTTTATAATAAAAAAAACTCTTCTCTTTCTGAATGCATATAATATTTATTTTTTGTGAGAGAAAAAGCACTGAAATTTAACAAGACAGTTATTGATAAACTTTGGTCTCTTATTAATAGTGTCTGCCTACTAATGTGGTTGGTTTTTAAGTTTCCTTCTTTTGAATGATGTGACCAAGTAAAAAATAATATTTTAGTTATATAGAGACATAATCTAATTCATTATAAAAGTTCATGATGCTTGGAAAGAATGTTATGAAATGAAAAGATGCTGTCTAGCAATGGATGAGTGGGTTTCATCACAACATTAATTAATGTGATTTTAAGAAATTTGAATAGCCAAAGGTATTATAGGTCATTGTGAAAAAATGCCATTTATTTCATTATCACAAGTTATCTAATAATAGTAATATCTAGATTTTGTTTTAAAATTTTCTATTACTTTATTTCTAATAGTAGCATTGAAATGTAAAAAAACTTTAAACCACCATTTTCTTCATTTGGTTTTTTTTTTTTTATTATTATGTAAAATCTGACCTGATCTGATATCTAATTCTAAAAAAAAAACAGCAAATATTTTCCATTAGTAGGCTCCATAAGTTTATGTAAAATACCTTGACTGCATCAGATTTAATTTGTGTTATATGACTAGTATATGAACACTCATCTGACTAACTCAGATTATTTTGAGACCTTCCAATTAAAAACAGATTAGATTCTCATCTATTCTTGAATTGACTGAAAGATAAACGCTTTCTAATCTGATGAATAAAAGCAGAAAAAGCAGTTAACTCCTATCCTACCATTTTATTGTTGAACTCACTCAATATTGCATTAATGCCTCTGACTTCTATGGGTCTTATTATATTCTTAGAAATTAAAAATATAATTTAATAACAGTAGTATTTGCTTTTTTGATATCATCTTGTTAATTCTTGAGTTATATTACTTTCTGCAGTCTTATATATATATATCATATTTAAACACAAATATATATATATATTTAAGATAGATGTAATTATAGGGGATTTGAACCCAGACTTTCAATTCTCCTTCAGCCATCCACTCTATCTTATATCACTGATACACATGACCACACACATGCAAAAAAGATAAACGATCTCAAATATGCATAGTTTGTTCTGAACCAGCACTCATAAGTTGGTCCAGATCATCATCTCCCACACATATATGTAATTTGTTCTTGGTTTATATTAAGATAACAAATCTTCAAACTTTAATGAACAGGCTTCAATATTCTCCACTCTCCAACTCTTTAGCCATTCATATTATTGAAAATCTAATGATGAAATGTTCAAAGCCCTTATTTTGCCAATATATATATATAAATATTCAAAACTACCCCAAATCCAAAATTAAACAAGACCAGCATAAAAATAATATTAAAACACAACCTAAGGTTTCACTGCTACAAGCAGACTTCTCAAGTGTAAAGAACTACAAAAATTACACAATATATATAATATTAAAAACTACCCACAAATCCATTCACTTCCCATCAGCCCTTAATATTAAAAGAACTCTTAAATAAGTTAATTGCTTCAGAATAATAAATTTTCAATAATAAAGACTCTTTAATTCTTTTTTTGATTTTTTTTTTTTTTGATAGAAAAACTATTCCTGGTGTAGTATATTTTATTCCTTGTTTATTTATAAGAAGGTTTACATAGGTCAGAGTAGGCCGAGTTTAACTACTTCCGGTTTGTCGGCGACGATTGCGCTCGTTAATGTTCGTTTGTTGAAGTTCGTTTTTCTGTTTGAAATTACGGAAAAACTATAAGGACTACGCATGCGCCTATACCATAATTCTCTTCGTCGTTTTTTCCTCTTTTCGTAGGTAGTTGCCATTTTTCTGTACGTTAAAAAATAAAATTTTTATTAATTTTTTTTTCTAATAAGGTCAATTTTTTTAAAATTTTTTTCCACAATTTGTTAGATTAACGGAAATAAAAGTACGCAAAATAAATGAACGGGACATGATGGCCTCTGATACGGATTATTCCAGCGGTGATGAATTTGTCCCATATAAGCCCTTTGACTCCGAGGATAGTGTTAGTTGTAGTGATCTTGAAGAATATTTTTCGTCATCAGAAGAAGAAACTCCTTTACCAGCCAAAAAGAAAAAAACTATGAGTGCTTTTCTGGATGATATCAATACACCAGGCCCGTCAACAAGTGTTCCCAACAATATCAATCGGCCAGGCCCTTCATCTAGTAACAGTAATCTGTGTCCGAACGTAACCTGCAAACCTGTGAATGTAGAGAATTTTACTAAAACTCCAGGTTTGAAGTTTTCTATAGTAGGTAAGTATTCAATTTTAGATTTTTTTTTAATGTTATTTGATAAAAAACTTTTATCAACTATTATCAAAGAAATACTAATAAATATGCCACTCAAGAAAAATGACTGACTGATTACTCTGTGATAGGTAGCATATATGAAAGGTAATGTTTTTATTATTGTTTTTTTTTTGTTGGTTTGTTTTAGCTACCAGCACAATGGATGAATGGTTGACACACTGATTCAAGACTATTTACAATTTATTCCTCTCTAGCAAATTGATTGTATATAATGCAGTAATTTTTTTCTGTTTTTACTAATTTTTGTTTTACTAACATGGTTTTCATTGTTTTTGTTTTACTAATTTAGTTTTTATTTGTTGTTTTATTAACTTGTTTTTTTACTAACTTCATTTTATACTTTATAGGCATATGACTGCCTGATTGCCTTCCTTATTAGAATTTTGTTTCAGCTTCATTACTGATTACTTTTTCCAATTGGTAAACAAGATCTGGCATGATGAAATATTTTGCATATTTATATTAGCATATATGAACAGGTATGCTTCTCTGGAAGACGTATCTTGGAAGAGGTAGAATATAAACATTTTTTATATAAATATCTGCCATAGAACCTTTTTAGTAATCATTGTCTGCCTCTTGAAATGAGAAATTTGTAAATTGTTTTCTGTATTGGCAATGATTATTCAGTATGATGATGATGTTATAAACAAGGTTGGTTTATCCAAAGTCTAAAATCAAAATAGTGCATCTTGTTTAACAGGCTTTTGAGTTTTCCCATAACCATTAGCAGAACTTTCATGATTCATACATATACACCACTTTTATAATATACATATACCTGTACTATGATGATGATGATGATGACATTTTATTTTTTTATTGTATTTATAATGGTAAGTAATAATTTTCCATTTCCTTCATTATTTTTATATTCTGTTAGAATTTTAATTTTTTTATTTTTTATCTTTTATTAGGGAGAACTCTTTTCTTCCAGGCGCCTTGACAATTTGCAACAGTTGGGGTAGAAGATAAAAATGAAGAACTCTTATAGGAACATTTTCGGACATTGTAAAGCTATGGATTATCTCAGGTAAGACTTATTATATATCTTTAGAAAGATTTTTTTGTGAGGAATACAAAGAAATTATCACTGAAGATGTAATTTGCATTTTAATTAATGTTAATTTCCAAATTATGAACAAACAATAAAATAATAATTATTTCGGTTGTGAAAATTTCTTTTTTTCCTTATTTTTTATATAGTTATCACTATTTATTTTATGCTTATTGTTTTCCTTAGTTTTTCTAGTTTCTAGAAATGTAATTGTTTTTGCTCTAACATAATTCAAACTGAAGTTATTTGTGAAAATTGTGTATCAGGCCAGTATTTTAAAAAGTTCAATATGGCGGCTTGAAGCTGAAGTAGTTAAATGAAAGAATAAAGGTTCATAAAAGTAGAGTTAAAAATAGATATCTTAGTTCTGCTTTGTATGTCCATGAAAAAGATACAGGCCACACTATTGATTTTGATGAAGCTAAGGTTGTCTTCTTTGAGAGAAATGAAATCAAAAGAAGAATTAAAGAGTCTTTATTATTGAAAATTTATTATTCTGAAGCAATTAACTTATTTAAGAGTTCTTTTAATATTAAGGGTGGATGGGAAGTGAATGGATTTGTGGGTAGTTTTTAATATTATATATATTGTATAGTTTTTGTAGTTCTTTACACTTGAGAAGTCTGCTTGTAGCAGTGAAATCTTAGGTTGTGTTTTAATATTATTTTTATGCTGGTCTTGTTTAATTTTGGATTTGGGTAGTTTTGATTTTATATTGACTAGTTTAGCTTTATGCTTGTAATGTATATATATATATATATATATACGTGTGTGTGTGTGACGTGTTCCCTACACGATATATATACTGTAACAACAACTTTGATTGCAACTCAAATTACTTGTTTTCCAAAGCTGTATGATCAAAAAGTTTAATAAAATACTCCAATAGATAGTTTAATAAATTAATATATTGCCATGTTCATGCATATATATCTCATACATATGCATAACTAAATTACACTATTGTTAGAAATTTAAAAAAATAAATCTATAAAGTTAATATTACTATTAAATATTTTGTAAGATAAACATACTATATAAAATTACCATTAATAAAATAACTCACCTAATGTAAAGAAAAAGAGAAAAAATAGTTTTAAATTCAGGTAAATAATTTTGAATTGTATAGACTAAGAAAATGTATTGTATTTTGTAAATCTTATAGGATTTATCCACTGAATAACAGTTTAAAAAATAATTTGCCTTTTCTTGTAGTAAATTGAATGGCAAATGTAAATATGTTATTAAAAATTATAAAGCACTAAAATTGAGACAGAGAACAAATTTCTAAGTTTGGTTGTGATTTTTTCTTTTATTTCATATAAATTTTTTACATATAATCATTTATAAAATAATTATATAACATAAAAACATTTATGAAAAAATATATTTTTATAAAAATATATTAAATCTATTCTGGATAAAGATGTTTTTTTTTATTTAAAAAACATCCTGATATAAATTAATAGATTTGATTATATATTAAATGTTAAAAACATGTTGTGAGAACATGAGATATAAATAGGTCTGAAAAGAAAAATGACAATAGTCTAAGTCTAGAATTGAGAAGAAAGCTATGCAGATTGATTCAGAGAAGAGAGGAGAAAATGCCTGGTTAAAACACTTGCTGACTGTTTAAAGTATTTTTCAATACTCCATTTACTTCAGCAATTATAACATTAGCTAGCAAAGTACTATTTACCATGAATGGCTATAAAATCAAAACCATAAGGAAAGGCAAAACTCTCCATACAGTAGTGCCACCCTTGAGCATAAAATCCCTATCTAGTGCCTACTGGCATCCATTGATTACTCTATTTGGCACAGGGTGGCACTGCTGTATGGAGAGTTTTGCCTTTGTTTACAACAATTATGTGCTAGTATAGAGATGGTGATCATGTGATGTTTAAATCAAAACCATGTCAGTCAAAAGATCTGGAATCAATGAATGGAATCAACGAATGTTGAATTTGCTTAGAATACAATTTTGTCTGATTTAAAGAAGAAAACCATGTCTTAAGAAAAAAATGGCCTCTGCCACAGGATCTACCTTATATCTTTCTCTAGTATACTATATGCTGCCACTGTAATCCAAAGAGAGTAATGACAATCAGGTCTGGATGGTTAAAGACTATCATTAAATATATGCACATAACTAGTACAAGATTTCATTATATTTAACTAAAAGGCCTTAAGTATAAGATTTATATTGTAATGTAACAGAGGTTATGGATAAATATAAATAGAAAGAGACTAAAATTAATAAGTAAATGGATAAATTATATTATAATTAAAAAAGAATATTAGAATTAAATTCTGAGATTTGTATGAGTGATTTCTTTCAAGCAATTTAATAAACTACCATGCTGAAGCAGTTAAATGGTATAGACTGGGTAGATGATTATGATCATTACGTTAGTTAGGTAATACTAATTATAGCTTCATATTCCATAATGACAAGTATATCACTCCAATTATAATTCTCAGAAAAGTTCAATTATTGAAGCATCTCTCTACTAATCAACCTTTGGATAATACAATAATTATGGCTTGCATTTGCTATTGATATTACCACATAAATGCCAAGTATAACCTAAATTTAAGAACCATGACTACTACCTAACTAATCATCAATCTCATTCAAACTATTATTTTTTGTAATGTTAGTATTATACATGAAACTACACTAGTAAATATCTTAGTCAATTTCATTAATTATCATATGCTAAATTCAAAAGTTAATATGTCATTATCATATATGTTGAATAACATTGTATAACTAAAATAATGGGTGGAAATGAAAATAAAAGAAATTCAAAGCTTTAAACATTAATAAACCAAATAATTTAATGCATAGGTTTACATTTTATGAATAAAATTCATATCAATTTTAAAACAATAATTCTAAGATAAATATATATCCATTATATTCCACTATTTCTATTACAACATGTATCAGCCCAAACTGTATATGAAACTCTTTATGTTTGGTAAAAGACAATCTATATTGACATATGTTTAAATGTATATAAATAAATAATAAACTAAATTAGGAATGCAAATAAAATTTTGCCTCTCCTGAAATTGTAATGTGGACTCCTACGTGGGGAAAAGAAACAAAAGATTACATTTAAAATGATAAAATACTGGGTATAAATAAGGACACTAGAATAAATTAAAAAATACTTTTAAATTAAAAGAGTAATAAAATAATTATGAGCATTGATTAAATGAATAATTATAGACATTTTCACTTAGGTAGGTTTTTAGAAGTTGAATTCTAGTTCAACTTCATAAATTTGCATATGACTTTTTGAATTTTGTAGGCTAGTTTGAACTACAGGTCACTCAAATTCATTTCAGTAGTTGTTTTTCAATGAACTGTCCTTAAATTGACAACTTTTTGAGATTACTTTCCTTGGCAACAGTTGAAATTTTATTACAATTCTATCACCACATGTGAAGACATGGAAAATAGTGAATTTATACCCAGTCAGTCACATCATAAGAGAGGCAGGAAGATCTAACATATGTGTTAACACAATTGAAAGATCTGTTGGCTACATCTCATCAGGATTAATGACAATTAGTACAACTGAGGGATCTAGTCTCTCATTTCAGTGACTATAACAATGTAATGAAGCTTTTTACCTTGCTATAGGACAATGCAATTTTAGCTTCTATTTGGATTAATTACCAGGATGTTCTTACTTTGTGTGAATTGTCTCTTAAATTGTTTGTTAGAATTTTTTTTGCTTTTCAACTTATTTGTGAAAATTTAGTAGATAACTAATGTTTGCAGCCCTATTTAAATATGTTCTTAAGTTATGATATAGCCAAACCATCTGTATTTGATTTACAATTTTACTAATTAACAAAATGCATGTTTTTGTTTATCAATAAACAAGCTTTATTGTCTACTTGAAATATATTTAGCTAAGCTGTCTACTGGATTTACTCATTTTTTAAATAACTTATTATAATTTTTGTCTACTTAAAAAATAATAATAATTTAAGCTTTTGCACAAAATTTCTTTTTAAAACATTTATAAATTTTTCCATAAAAATCATTACAAATTTTGAATAATATTTATACTCATAAAAAATTAATTTTAATCAACATCAGAAGGTATTTTAGATTTCTTAAACATTTTCTCCTACTTTCACACTTATAATTTATTATTAAATGACAATTATGAATTCTAGACAATATTTTATATTTTATTATCACAGATGTATTTAATTTTAATAGTACATAATTTAATATCAATAAAATAACAGTCATATGTGTTCATTATTAATTTCCCTTTCTCTTCAATATTCCTATTTAACTGTGAATTATGGTTTTTATTAACTCTCACATATATACAATATTTAGTAATCTTTAATAAAGATTTTAAAGATTTTTTTTTAGCAAGGAAATGCACACTTATTACAAAATGGCTTGAAATTCAATAAGATTTAGCTATATGTGATAAGCAATATTTATCTTACAATACATATATATATATAATGCTAATATTAGTTACTTATTCTTTTTATAGAAATTTTCTTAAGTTTTGAGCAGCAATTTCTGTAAATGAAAATTTCTATAAAGGCATAAGTAAATGTTAGTTTTATTATATATTTGTAGTGGTGTCTAATAATTAATTTTTTTTATATATAAGAATCACTATTCACAATTGCAAAACTAAACCATGGTTAAGAAAGAACAGCTGGGTGCTTTTTAAACCAAGAGTTGCTCCAGAGGGATGTATAATCATTTTAGTTATAAAAATTGATTGAACAAAAACACTTCTTAATACCATTAACGAAATTATAAATAAGTAATCAAATAATTTGCACAAGGGAGATCATATGCCATTCGTTTATTGCAAATGACATATATGAAGTTCATTCCAAAAATCTTTAACTCTTGAATCTATTACTTTGCCATCTTGCATGGCATTTATTTAGCAATTACAGATTTATATCTACCCTTGTAGTAAGAATGTGGAACAACACAATAATAAGAATTTAAATCATATTTAAACAGAGATATTTCATGAGGCACAAAACTTTTTCATTACAAGAAAACATAAGCCTAAAGTACTGAAATAGTTTATAATAATGAAAGTTGTGTTTTTAGATGTTTAGTCTTACACAAGCCATCAGTCATGACAATTTCAAAATCATTTCTGAGTATAACATCTTCAGTATTTTTTTTAAATATATATATGCACTAATAGAAAATAGAAAAAAAGTTGTAGAAATATAATTTATTAAAACAGGCAAAATTCTCCATACAGTGGTACCACTCAGTGCAAGCCAGAGTAATCAATGGAGCCAGAAGGCTTGTGCATAAAACCTCTATCTAGTGCCTACTCATCCAATATCCCAGATTAGTTTCTAACTTGTGGCTTTTGTCAGTGAGGAGCCTTGGATTTGAGAACACTGCACCTAGATCTTAGGATTTTCAATTCAAGCTCATTAGCTTATATAGTCATATAGGTTTGAACTCAGTTCAGTACCTATACATCTTGATGTCTTTGGTTTTTTAATAACCATAGCCACCACTATCATATTAGGCAGGATTGGTATTAAACCACTAAACATCACACAATCATCATTTCTTATGCTTGCTCATAACTGTTATTAAAACAGGCAAAACTCTCCATACAGTAGTGCCACCCACATTGATTACTCTGGCTTGCACTGGGTGGCACTACTGTATGGAGAGTTTTGCCTGTTCTAATAAAAGTTATGAGCAATCATAAGAAACGGTGGTCATGTGATGTTTAAGTGGCTTAATATAATTTATATCAATTAAAATTCAAAAATTTATATTTTACAAATGATACTCATGATCCTATTAAATTGAGCACTACTATGTAGTTCCTGATCTATCTGAATTTGAATAAATTATCCACTGAAAAAAAAGAAACCAATGAAAATAATTTATAAAAGTAAAATATACATATTTATTATCAAACTTATTACAGAGTTTGTTGAAATATTCAGACAAAGTTGTGAGATTAGTTATTAAAATTAATGGAAGATCATAAAAATGAATAATTTAAGTTTATACTTCACCGAGCGTTCCTGATGATAAAAAAGTAGAGGATTTTAACATAAGGCAAAAAATATTTTTGATTAAAGCAAACATCTTTTTAAAATTAACACGAAAGATTTTGAATTAATGAATGATGGAAAGATGAAAGTGGTGTGGATAAGTCTGATTTCAATGATAGAAAAGAAAGAGAATATAGACTTATGTAGTTCACACACACACACATAAATTGCATATTATGAATTCATTGTCTGAAATTTTTTTAAAAATGGAAATGAACATAGAAGCATCCAAATGAAGATACAGTAGAATTAGATTAAATTTTGTCTAACAGAAAATATTATGTTTTAAGATTGTAATGTTCTTAATAGACTCAGCACAAAAAGTGATCATAAGTTAGTGAATTGTAAGATATGTGTTAATGCAAAACTAGAGAGATGAAAACTGTTAGAAAAACTATTAACAATTAATATTCCCAACCTTCTGAAACCTTTCAATCAATTTAAATTAGAACTTGTAAATCATTTTAAAATGTTAACAGATTTTGAAAATGGCTCAGATTTGACCAAAATCAATAAGAAAATACCTAATATTCTATTAATAACTGCAAGAAAGGTAGCTAGTATTAAAAAAGCAATATTTTACCAGTAAATTTTTTATTGACACAAGTCACTGTATTTATTTAAATGATGTAATAAAAAGAATTGAATGTCTAGAGTTTTGAATATGGTATGAAAAAGAGTTAATAATTATATGAGAAAATATAATCACTAATTGGCAAGAAAAGAATAAAAATCTCAAAAGTATCTTGATATTGGAATCGGAGTTATTCCAACAATAAAAAGAAAAGAAAACTATTACTCAAAAGAGAGATGCCATCATAAAATATGTGGAAGATTTTTATAAATAATTATATAGTAATAAAGAACAATAAAACAAAGCATACCCTATAGTTATTACATTCTTTGAATTGCTCTGTATCTTAAATTAGGAAGTGAGACACATAATTAAATCTAAATAATCATCATCATCATCATCATCATCATCATCATCATCATCATCATCATCATCATCATCATCATCATCATCATAATAATAATAATAATAATAATAATAATAATAATAATAATAATAATAATAATAATAATAATAATAATAATAATAATAATAATAATAATAATAATAATAATAATAATAATAATAATAATAATAATAATAATAATAATAATAATAATAATAATAATAATAATAATAATAATAATAATAATAATAATAATAATAATAATAATAATAATAATAATAATAATAATAATAATAATAATAATAATGATGATGATGTCATTATTATTAATATCTTAAAAGCAGCAGTTAAAGGAATTGGCAAAGTTATATTCTAAATGTTTAATTGATAAAGATGTACCAGATGACTTATGAGATTTAAAAAAAGATAATAAAAAAATATTAGAAACTACAAAACTACCAGTTTTCCATCAGTTCTATACAAAATCTTTACCAAGATAATTACAACTCATCTACAGTGAACTTTAGATTTTAACCAACTAAAAGGATTACTAAAAATACAAAAGAAATGTTCAATGGATTTCCTCATAAGAAGATAATAATGATTGGTAATCAGAGTTAAAAGAAGTTAACAATTACAACTTTTTGGTCACATTATTAACACCGATGAAAACATAATGGATAAAATTAATCATATAATTAAATTCAGTTGGAGTGCTTTTGATAAAAATATTAAAATTGGAATGCTGATGTGTTCGAGAAAAAGATTTTTAATAGATGTGTTTTATTAATTTTTACTTATGGATATGATACTTGGACACTTAATAAAAGAGCAATTCAAAAATTTCAAACCATTCAATAAAGTATAGAGAGATGTATGTTAGGAATAACAAGAGATTGAAAATGAAATTTATGGAAACATGTATCATTGAAAAAATTAAGAAACTCAAGCTGAGGCTGAACATATTGCTAGAAGTGATGTTAGTAGGTGGACAGTTGAAATTTTAAATTGGATCACAAGATATTGTAAAAGACTCAGAAAAGTTCATGCCCCATATGATATAGATAGATGAAATAAAAAACTTTTCTGTTTGTTGTGTAGAAGAGAGATTTGAGATGAGAAAAACTGGATTAAACTTGGATATATTAAGTTTACAATGGTTTGAAATGGTCAAAAATTATGATGATAAAAAAACATTGATGACTGCCTGTCACTTCACAAATAAGGTGCTTATCCCAATAATGATTGCTTTAAAAACATTAACAGTAAAAAAATTCATTATTATTTTAAAAACCTTATCATTCTTCATTTAAAAATTAATAATAATTTATTAATTTTATTGTTAAAGTGTACCAAATTAGTATTCTCATTAAAAGTGGGTGGATTATTTTTTGCTATTAATCCCCCCCCCTTCCACTTTGGACAATGAAATATGCTCATTTTATTTTATAATTTCTTATAATTTAATTTTTTCATGATTCTTCTAAGTGGTGCCATCTAGTGGATAGATTTTTCAAATTTGGAGAAAATCATATTCTATAGTAGGACCAACAAGTTTATAATTTATGAAAGTCTTTTGAATGCTTACTATAGTAATTTGAACAAACAGAGAAGTATTCTGATAATTTTTTGCATAAAAATGACATATCCATTCTATTGAATCATTTAGATAAGGATGAAGATATCCAGCTTAATGAGATTAAAACAACTCTATGAAACATAAAAAGACTGTTAGTATAGCTAGGTCATATAGTAAATTCATATTATAAATAAAAAAAACTTTATGCAAAATATTTGCTATTAAATTATTTCCAATAAATAATAATTTTGATTTATATCATTAATTATAAATCACAGTTGATATATTGGTTTTAAATTTATCATATGTCAATTATCATGTTATTTATTTATTTAACAACTTCCAAATATAAATATTCCATTGTCTATATATATATATATCTTTAATATGAATAAAGAGTTACATACGTATGTGGGAATGTAAAGAATATTTCTATTGTTCCAATTTTGAAATAAAGAATCTAGAAAAGATTGAACTAATTATCATAGAATATCAGTATTATAGACTACAGTAAAAGTATTTTCAATGATTTTATTGAAGATATTATTATTAATCATAAATGAGTGTTTGTTAGGGAATGGAAAGTTTTAGAGAATTAACACATATTTTGTAGATATAACTTTGTTGCCAGCAAAATATGAGTAAAATGTTGTGTTAATGAATTTGATTTATAAATTGCTATTATAAGTTTGGTAAAAGCTATTTAATTGAAAAAGTTGTGTCACAGCTAAAAATTAGTAGCTGTTTTTTAAGGTTTATTTATATTATATAGCATTTATACAACATTCTGTTGATTGAATTATTTTTCCTAATTCAAAGGGCAATCTGCAGAATGTTTTTTAATGTTCATTCTTGAAACACAGACACCTTCTATGGCAAAATATCATTGATAATGGAATATTTATATACATTGTAATATTGCAGGCAGTAGCAACTCTGGCCATGCCAAAGTTCCAAACTCTTTAAGTTTAGAATATATTAATTAATGGGGAAATAATATTTAATTTTCCTATGTTTTTTCAATAATAATAATGGGTATTTGATATATTTAAATATTTTCTTCCTCAAATGATATATGAGAATTTTCAAACATTTTTTAAGTTGTAAATATTTGTAAAAGAGAAAGAGAAAAATAAAAGCAAATAAACAATTTCTTTTGTTCTCTTTCTTCAGTAATTATAAAAAATTATCACTTTAATTTTAGTTTTTGAAAAAATACTGAAAGCAAAAAAAAATATTTCTCTTCAGTAAATTATGTAACAATTTTTAAATTTAACTTTTTAAGAGAAATAAAGTAGATAACATTTTGTTTAGTACTATTTTTAAAAAGAAAGAAGAAGAATTAATAATAATATGCGGT